>JAUEKV010376254.1:0-10350 GCA_031833985.1 Ancula gibbosa
AGAGAGAGAGAGAGAGAGAGAGAGAGAGAGAGAGAGAGAGAGAGAGAGAGAGAGAGAGAGAGAGAGAGAGAACGGTTGCGCGGCAGCAGTAATGGTGGAAAGTGGTGGTGGTGTTAGCTGGTGGCAATGCTAAGAGGGGAAGTGGGGTGGGGGTCGACCACAGCCGACGGGTTTAGCTGGAAACCTGGTCCTAGGTTGGTTAATATGTATACAATACAGTCAAGTCGCGGATGGGGGTGGTTGGTTGGTTAGGTCAAGGGGTGGTGGCCCTAAATTAGTTATTATGTACAATCAAGTCGCGGATGGTGGTTGCGGTCGGGGTGGGGGCCACTGTTAATACAAAATGCGAGAAAGCCCTTATCACATCTTGGCTGGAAAAATAACACATACACGCGCACACTCCAACATACGTACACGCAATCGTAATATCACGGACAAACACATACACACACATTGGCATGACGTACAAACTACAATCGAATATTATATTAATCGAAGATATAAAAAGACAGACAGATAGTCATAGATACGGACGTCGGACAGACATACTGACACGTAAGCATTCACACGAGAGTGGATGACGTGATATCTAAAGAAAAGGGATTGGCTTCATTTAGTTGGAATTAGAAGCCCCGACCCTTTTAAGAAATCGCCCAGCCAAGCACCAAAATATGTTAATTGTGGAAGGAGAAAAATCAGAATGATTATAATAAATAGTAATAAATACTAACAAGATACCACTTAAATAATTCAAGAAATATAATAAGACCAGCTCGTCTATCCTTTCAGCCAAACGAACCCAAACCCGGATCCAGTTACAATTCCGGCGATCTAAAAGGCTAACATTTGAAAATGACTGTCCCTGGCAAAGAAAGACGCCATATAGTCCCATGTTCGTTTATGAAAAACTGAGACATCCACTCATTCCACTTATAGATTTCCTTCAAGATCATGCGGATCAGTTTCACCAATTGGTTTCCCAGTTTCAGTGGCCCAAAAAGGTACGAGAAATACATGACAACCAAGGACCATGAATGCAATGCACTAACTACTCAGCCACAGTGCCGTTTTTCCATGAAGAAGACTCATTCCAGATACTAATTATATTCACTCAAAATTTACTATGTTGGGCATAAACAGAAATTCCTTCAAAGGCATGAGGCCCACAAAGCTGGTGCTTATCCCCAGTTTATGTGGCGCGAAGCGGAACAAATGATCAATGAACACACACAACTGCTGGTACCCACTTGGCATATGGGTGAAGTGTGGGATAGTGTAAAATTATTTTCCCAAGGGCATATCGATGGGGTGGTTGAACTCAGACTCGACTGCAGGTCTTTCGCTCCTAAGTCCAAAGCAGTAACCATTACACCACTGGCGCCACTGGGCACAAACAAATCAAACTAAAATTACTATCAAAATCAAATCATATTTAATAATTGCCACCGTCCAAATAGTAATAAATTATGCATTTTGGAGCGTGTCCGGCCAAAATTAAGCTGATGACTCTCTGCCTTAGTCGGAAGGCCTCGATATAACCGGAAACATGGCTCTCGACGAGGTCGAAAAGGACCAGCTGCTACAGGTTTGCCAGTACTAAATAGCAGACCATCCAGGGACACCAATACACAAACAGTAATGATAATGCTCAAATCAAATTATAGCAGTCATTGTCCTGGCATTCAAGATGAACAGTTAGTTAATTAGAGAATTATCCCTGCGCACCATAAGCAGTTATCTCGGGGATACTAACAGTTTCTGTCTTCAGTCTGGACATTTTCAATGGATTAAAACAATACCGAGTGCATTAAAACAACCTCTAAAAATATAGGATATAGGTTTTTAAATGTTCAATCAAGTAGTAATTACTATTTCTCAAACAGGTTGATTTTTTTTAGAAACTCAAATACTTTAAATATGTCAACATCGTCGTTCAACCATTCACAAAAAAATCATGCTTACATCATCATTATATAGAAACAAGAACTGGAAACATCAAAACAAGGAACCAAAAGTCCCATCACAGTTCTTTTTAACCATTCACACGAAAACATGCTTGCATCACCAGCATTCAACAAGCATTCACAGTAAACCATTCTTGCGCCACCATTATTTAAACAAGTTCTTAGAAGCCACACCACCCACAGCTATTTCCAACCATTCACACAAAACCATGTTTACGTCACTGGTAATAAAACAATAAGTTGAAAACCACACTCAAGTTCTAACCATTCAGACAAAACAAAGCTTGCACACAGTAACCACACTAGCTAGAGCTCTATCATACCAACCCTCCTTGTGAAACCACAAATATGAGGCGGTACAAATACTAATAGAAATATTGTTATCAAAGACATAGACATTGAAAACCTCTTTCGAATTCGCCCAAATCGACAGTAAAACAAGACAAATAGAATATTGGAAATATTTAAAAACAAGATAGAAATCTTTTGTCAACAAGGAGCAGTCCATCAACTTACATGCCAATAATCCAAAAATTGTATTAAATGTTTTTAAAGCACACACATTAAGACATCACATACAAGAGAAACAAATTTTGGAAATAACATGTGGACAATGTGTAAGAAAAAGTCTTGAGTGGGGATTCAAAAATGGTCAATATTCTAAGAGATAAAAATTAACACTCCCAAAATAAATCGTTGATGAAATGATGGGATCAACATAGATTCTGGAGTATTTGCAGAAACAAATTAACAATTGCGAAAAAAAGTTATACTCACTGTGGTGCTTGTCTGCTAAAACTATGAGAGAATTTGAAATATCCCGTCTTCTGTAAAAGCACATAACTTTTGCTTCCACGTTGCCATTTTGAGTCTGAAAACAAATTATTATATAGGTAATAATCCTAAAAATGAACCGGGACCTATGATTATTCGGGAATAACATAGTGAGTATCATACACATTTGAATCGGTAAATGCTAAGAAAATGCCAAAATTTAGAACTCATTCAAATTATGACTAGAATATCCCAGAAAGACTATTCCCTTGCTAGGCAACTGTTCTAAAGAGAAATAAATTAATCCAGAATAAGTCTTGGCTTTGTCCTTTGCGATGACATAGTTGAGAGAATTATTATTTATTTAAAGCCAAAATATATCCCAAGGAACCTTTTTAAGATATAATAAGATAAACTTTATTAATACTCCAAAGGAAATTTGCGTTGGAGTACATGCCACGACAGGGGAACAAAATGACAAGAATTAAAGTGAGTAAAAAAGCAATCTCACAACACAAGTATCCATTCGCATAAATACACACGATAACAACTCACTTTTTCTTTTTTAATGATAATTCAATTATCAATAAATAATATAATTTATGACAAGCTTTTATGACTCACATATATGTGCATACTATAATACGACAACACAATAAGATCTTGTGAATTTAATTTGTTGATCTTGATGTTATATTAAATGACTTGCTGTATCCAAAACTGATCTCCAAAAAACAACAAGATTTACAAGATCCAATCACGAAAACACATTTATACCACTATCTACAACAACAAATTATAGAAAATTTTCATTCTTCCCAAGAACTATCACAGACTGGAACTCCTTGCCAAAAGAAATTACATCCGCACCCAGTTTGGAATCATTTTCACACCATTTAAGACAAGACCAATCACATTTCATAAATTAGATCATCGGCCCCATGTAAATTTTCCGACTTAGGTCACATATCACATCATGTCAGAATCTTCATAAGTGAAGGAAGACATTAACCGGCAGATCCAGTATCATCATTCAGTTTTAGTATGCGGTTGTAAAGTATATATATATATATATGACTCTTTCTCGACCTTACAAATTCAATAAAGACTTAAAGAGGATAAGTTGGGTCCTGAAAAGTATTACATGTAATTGTTTTCTTCTCTAAGACAGACTGGTACAACATTTCTAGTGATAGCAAGTCACAAGAAATAAGTTTGGCAGCTTTTTTAAAATAATCTTATAGTATAGACACTCTTTGTCTCCTGATGTAGCACATCCTCCCCAGCATGATATTCCTATTCCAAAAGTTAAAATACGTTGAACAACAGATATAAACGTCAAATAGTTTAATTCACATCAAAATGCCTTCTTTTTTTTTTATGCTGACCTGGTGCCAATTTAATTGGTTTATTGATAATCAAACAGAGATATTTGTCAATGTTGAGATTTTTATTTTAATCATAATAGGGTTTTTTTTAAACATGTATAATCATTTCTTTTGATTTCTTGTGTTTATAAAAGCTTGTGTTTTAAAAGAATTATTAAATAATTTATTAATATTACTAGTCTATAGGAAGGCAGACTTGACATTGGGGTTTCAAAGGATCCTCATATTTCAATTCCTCGGAGAGGTTCTTGTTGGACCATATGAATGAGAAGGCATCAATAATATTTTCAGATTTTAGAAAAGAAAGAAAGAAAACCAATTTCACGACATTTACCTTGTTCAATTCTTCAATGCGTCGTATTTGGTATGGTGCTGTTGAGGACGTCTCAAAGAACACATAGTCTGTAACAGAACAAAGCAAAGAGATAAAAATAAATAAGACGCTTGGGATCATAAAAATATTTAAAATTAAAATATAAAGCAAAAATGCAACAATTACATAAGATAGAAAATTCCATCTTTACTGGGATCCAAACATGTTGTAGTGGTTGATCCAAACATGTTGTCGTGGTTGGTTCAGGAAACCTCCCACATGGTCATTTTCAAAGATTAAGGAATACAATCACAGACAATGTACAATTGTCCAGAAATTTAGCAAAGAAGCTTAGATCATAATATTCAAAATTATAATTAGTGGAAGTAACCCACCCCAATAAGGAGGGTGCTGATGTAACAGAAAATGTATTTTTTACAAGGAGCCGAATAACATGTGTGTGGTGGTTCAGGAAACCCTTTTTAAATCATGGACAATTTCACAGATTTTGAGACATTCAAATATAATATTATGTACATATGTATTTCATTTTAACGCAAGTTAAATAGTGATAGTGATGACATTGCTTTTCTAACTTTCAATATTAGTAGTGGTTAAGTAGTAGCGTATGACGAGATGTACACCTCACATTGAATTCGTCGTTCTAAGTTTTAAGCTTGTCGTCACAGTTGTGCGCTGTCTCGTACCCTCATTCGAGCTTGGTTATAAGTTATAGGGCATTCGAGGATGATGTGGTAGGTTGTTTCAGATTCCTCATTGCACCATGGACATGCTGGTGATTCCCTAAGCTGCCCTGTTTGATGCAGTCCGACCATGTCCCGTAAGGAGCCGGTTTTCTGTGAGCCAGTATTTTTTAAATAATTTTTGAATCCTGGGAGAGTCAGTGTATAGGATCATTTCCCCAAGATCAATTATTGTAATTCTCTATTTTTCGGACTTCCACAAGTACACTTAAACCGTATACAGAAACTTAAAAATTACGCAGCTTCAACTCCCGATATCAATACTGTACACGGTACATCATTACAGTGTCTTTCTATTGAAAGGCATCGCATGATGACTGCAACTCTAGCCAAAATAATTGAATAAATTTTGGCATTCATAAAATACTTAGGTAAATGTATATAAGTTTACAAACACACAAATAATGATGGTATCTATCTGGTACAAACTGACCAATTTCAAAATTTCAACAAAATTATTTTTTTAAACTAGTAAAATACATACTCTTCTCACCCGTTACATTGTTCCAACATGTGTATAAATAAATAGCAGGCCTACCAATGGAAGTGATGTTCTCAAACCGACCGTCTCTATTTTTTTCGTCCCAATAACGGTGCAAACCAGCCATGCTCTAAAAATAACAATAGTAAACATTTATATCGCGCCATTCACCCCTCCCGAACGGAGGGCTCTGGGCGCCTAACAATGCCAAGCTACCAATGGAAATAATTTAATGAAAAGCCTGTCTGTATAGATATGTCTTGAGGTGCTTTTTAAAGATGTCCAAATTTCAGATGGGAGGCTGTTCCATACTTTAGGGCCAAAATATTGAAAACTGCGCTCGCCAGCTCTCAGTCGACAGCGCGGATCTTCAGCTGGGGGCCTTTGTCTGTTGGGCGAAGTGACCTGCCGGGTTGGTAGCACCCTAGCAGGGTTGTTGACGTACTCTGGGGCCAAATCATTTAAACATTTGAAGATGGTGGTTGCTGCTTTGAACTGAACTCGTTGTTCCACAGGAAGCCAGTGCAGCTGTTGGAGGAGGGAGAGCGGAGGCGTAATCTCTCCTTTTCTGTTGGAGGACGATTCGAGCTGTGTAATTTTAAAGTATCTGTATACGGTTTAGGTGTACTTGTGGAAGTCAGAAAAATAGAGAATTACAATAATTGATCTTGGGGAAAATCAATGATAAAATTATCTTAATGCATGCCTTCGCTGTGATGTAGGGTCTGATGGCTGATGG
Organism: Ancula gibbosa; assembly: GCA_031833985.1. NCBI lineage: Eukaryota > Metazoa > Mollusca > Gastropoda > Nudibranchia > Goniodorididae > Ancula > Ancula gibbosa. The sequence continues at coordinate 6,424 of JAUEKV010376254.1, forward strand.
TCATAATGTTCTTAAGGCTTATTATGACACTTGTTTGAATCTGTCCATTGAAAAGTCAGTCGAGAACAACGCCCAGATTCTTTACATTGTCCGCCAGTGGAATATCAGTATCATCAATGCAAAGAGACAGGTCTACACTGTGGTCTTTATAAATGCTCTATATATTATTTGACATAGCCGCCTGTTATTTGTTGATCTATTAAAATGACAAGTTTGGTCTTGTTCTTACCGAATCAGACCAGTGTGACATGCTCAGTCATATATATGAGGAATAACTTTTTAACAAATTTGAGCACTGGCGCCTAGTGGCTATAATTCATAACCATATTTACATTTTGAGTTAAAAAATAATTCTCTAGAATAATATTAATATGAACATTTTTCATTCCCATAGATTTATAATGAAAATAAAATAAATTTGACAAGGACTTCCAACGACGAGGGTTCAAATCTTCTGACAATAAGTCAATCAATAAGCAATAAAATTAGTTAAAATGCTCATCATCAATTGAAAAATATTACGATCATAAATTTATACATCAAATTGTATAGAAGATATCACGCTACCTAGGAAAAACCCAGAGAGAGGTTCACGCATTACATCTATTACTATGTAAAGTGAAATCGTCTCCATTGCTTTTTAATAGCAATAGGGCCTACCGGTCCCCCAGTCTGGTGTTGAGTCTCTGGGAAGGACTCTATACACATTCCCCCACACCACTCAGGTGTAAAACGAGTACCTGGCTGAAGGCAGAGCAGGATTTTGTCAGAATGCTAATATCGAGTGCTAAGTGCTTTCAAAAAGACTCATATATACATATTGTATGCTCCCCACGGAGTTGGGATGGCGATGGACATAAGAATGGCCTGTCAAGGGATCAATTATATATTGTAAAGCGCAGAGCACTGTGCCCCCACTGTGCTAAAAATATATTTGGTTTTTCCAATCCTTGCGGATCACTCCTATTGTTGATAGTATAGTAGATACTTATAAGATACTAAGAAGATAGTGAAGAAACAGATAATTTATTGAATAAATCTCAACAAAATTACTTTAAAAACAAGACCAAAATTGGTGAATAATAAATTGTATGTCAGGCAAAATCCTTCCTCAGCAGATTAAAATACAAATAATCTATCTATTTTCTATTTTATTCAACCATAAAAGAATGACAAAAAGAAGCCTTATATTTTGATGATATAATGTGGAATACAATTACAAATATACACATTACTTCAGTGTCTACAGAACAAAACTGGTAATATCTGGTCAGTCACTGTATGAGTATGAGTGTGATACTTCAGTATGTTATATATATGTAGGCCATTACATTTTTAAGTATTATAATCTAGGATTTCCCAATAAAAGTGATATAATAGGATCTATATCTAGATCTAGGTCTAGATTATATTATATCATTTTTAGATTTTCTGGTAAATAACAATAAAATCATTGACATTTTTCATAAATTTAATTCATTTAGATCTAGAAATCTATAATCTAGTTTAGAAAAAACATCGATCAATCAATCAATCTTTTTTTTCAAACAAAAACAAAAAGGAAAAGTAGAACTGAACAAAAACGATGCCATCAAATTAGAATCTGGCATCTCGTTATTATTGATATAAAATTATCACCAAAAATTTTAAAATTAAGAGGATAGATATTGAGTCAATAGTGAATCTAAATAAAAGAATTCCCCCAATTCCTGCAATATCACCCACCCCGCTTTCATTTTTCCCCATTCCCATTATTGTTTATCACAACACAAAATAGTTCCCCAACTCATGCCTTTCTTCATCTTTAGATTGTGATCCACCCAACCATGATCTATTTGTGTCGGTTATGTATAAATACACAATTGTTCAGGGAAGGGTCAATGTAAACAGAAATAATCAATTAACAATAAGTCTTCAGAAAGAAAGCTTTCTGTGGTCTGTGGAGAATTTTGGTTTGAACGACGATCTGACCCAACCACACCTCTATGAGTACGCGTGAACATGCCGTTTGACATTTGAGCACAATGGTTTTCAACTTTCGTAAATTCAGAAAACTACGAAATTTTGGGGATTTGGTTGGCATTTCATATAAATAAAACATTTGAGTATTTTACAAATTTTAAAAGAAGTGAGGGACAGTAAAAGCAAGTTAAACCAACTTCAAAAAGTTGTTGAAAAGTAGATAAGATTCTCTGGACCAGAATCTATCATGACGCCGTTCAGCTTGGTCTGTGAGGCATGCATGCTGAACTGTAATATCAAATCAACTTCATAGATCGAGCAAAAGTGTACTTACCTCCAACACGATACATATTTGCCGACATATCTGCGTCAATTGACGACAACTTCCACTAAAATAATCACAAATGTCATGAAGAATTAGAAAATTATCCTTCAATGGCCTAGTTTCTCGAGTCCGACCCCCAATCACCCCCCTTCGAGACTGATCACGGAGTCGCCATTCTCGGCTCTGTGTCTTCCTCTTTTCACGTGACGTCATTCGTCCTTGGCCAACGCGCGGTTTTCACCCTAGGCTAATTGACGCTCGGACATTTCTCTCAATCATGCTAGATCTAGCAATCAAGATTTTACAAAGAATCAGTTGAGGAATTAATAATAATTTCATTGTTTAGGGGTAGGCCTATGTCAGATATGTTTATATAACGGAATAAATAACACCATGATTAATGCTTGATGGGCCTTTTTAAATAAAAGTTTGGTATTTCGTCAATAGTAAATGTGGGAAATCCTTTGTTCATTTTGTTGCTCTACAAAATAATGTAATATTACATGTAAGCATGTCATATTTGTTTTTCTACGGGTGAAATTGGATGAACATACTTTTGTCATTCAAAATATCTTAATCAAGATCTTGATCTTGATTATAACCAAAATTGAGCTAATTTTGTGTCTGTTCGATAAATTAAGGCATTAGATGATTCAACACTAATACTGTACTACTTGTAAGCCTATCGCAGATTAATTATTAGACATGATACATGTATTCATTTCTAATTTCAATGTGGTGTCAATGTCATATCAATTTTTTTATAGTTTCTAGTGATCTCTGTGAATGTAAATGATATTCGTTAAAAGACAAATTGAAACAATTTAATTAAAGTTAATCTTGGCGGTTTATTTTTATTTTTGCTTTTGAAAGACGTGGAAAATACACTGTACATCTATTACTGCATAAATATGATGGTATTGTTTATCTCTACGTTCTGAAGACAACGTTTCTAAATATTCATCATGAATAATATGTTTGGTTCGGGTACTAAGTAAATATCTTAGCATCATCATCATCATTGGTACTTAGTCAATAGTAAATGTTGTGGGAAATCCTTTGTTATTGTATTGCTCTACAAAATATATTATTACTGTAAGAGTAAGGTACTATGATGTCACTGTAAAGAACATGTCAATGTCATATTTGTTTTTCTACGGATTAAAATGAATGAACATCAGCATTATTGATATTATTGATATTATTATCACTAGGGTCAGGCTCAACTTATTATTATTATCTACTAGTACATGTACTAGATCTAGGCCATACAACAGTGTTTTAAATCACAATATCGTGCATAGCTCAGGATCTCGGGTGAACAAAATCAGTTAGTCTCTATTGAATAGATCTAACCCCCTATGCATGGGGTGTTGGTTTTATTCCTCGACCACCGGCAAGTCCTAGGACTAGGAGACCTTGCCACCGGTCAACCAGAGATAAAGAGAAAGTAGAGAGAGGTAGTGTGTGTGAGAGAGAGATATAGAGAGAGAGAGGAGAGAGAGAGAGATAGAGAGAGAGAGAGATATATAGAGAGAGATGGGGAGAGAGAGAGGGGGGGTGGGGGGGAGAGAGAGGGGGAGGGTGGGGAGAGCGAGAGAAAGAATGAGAGAGAATGAGAGTGAGAGAGAGGGGGGGAG
>JAUEKV010377366.1:0-10348 GCA_031833985.1 Ancula gibbosa
CTCTCTCTCTCTCTCCCCTCTCTCTCTCTCTCTCTCTCTCTCTCTCTCTCTCTCGTACAGACTCGTACGTGATATAGTTCACTACAGATTACTAAGAAGAAATGTATGACTACTATGTACGCCTTCCCTTCAAGTATAGTACGTTCGAAAACTATTACCCAACGTTAAACAGCCATAACCTTTTAACTAGAAGAGGTAAGTTATAAAGTCAAATTAAGTTATGCTAATTTTGTCTCTGAAATTGAACAGAATATTATCGATTTTGCTTCTTTAATCTATATTGAAAATAACGAATCTTCGTCGACCTGTATTATAAAAGCCTTACAGAGGATAATATCCATGGAACACGACCCCAATGGATAGTAATTGTCGTGCATCACACTACACATGTCAGGACTACACTCACTATAATACTCCGAATAATCATAACGGAAGAGTGTGTGAATTCTACTCACTGCTTGCTAGATGATGTTCCCAACATGCCTCATTTGCCTTGCGGTAACTACTGACACAGTATTTAAAGGTCTTTTCGTTTCGAGAGTGAAGTGGAAATATAAATATACGGAAATATAATAATTATGATTATCTAGTAGGCCTACTCTGCCAAAGCCTACTTTAACTTATAAGTTATAGAAGGCCTTGACTCTGCTCTTTCGCTATTCCTCAAAGGCATTTATTTTTTGTTGCCGAATAGATCAAGCGGCGGAGGATAAGCTAACAGTAGCTGGAATGGCGTAGCCTTGAGTGCGACTTAATTTCTCCGCAAGTTGGTCATATAACTTCGAATAGCTCCCTCGAGAAGATAAAACCGTTGTATATTGTGATTCTAACACGATATTAATGAATTTAAATGAAAATCTAAGACACATTACAGATGTTGTAATATGTTGAATTTATTCAATGATTACTATTATTAACATTTCACAATTAAAATCATGAAAAAATTGTCAAACGATCGAAAAGAAGAATATTATCTATAGATTATAAGGTTAGTTCAAACAAAACAATAAAAATGGAATAGAAGGAACTAGATATCTAGATCTGGATTCTAGATCCACTTATTACTTCTCACATTAATTGAGACAGTGGCGTCATTATGCTTATTATATTTGTGGGGGAACCCTTCAATAATTCAAATCATGGTTTGAAGCACCATTCAATTCGAAGCTCATAAGCAACTACCAGTGACCCCAAACGCAACGACGCCGGTGCTACCTTATCCAGCTACTACTGTCAAACTGACAAAAGTCATGTCATTAAAATTAAAATTGCCGCCAAAGATCAGAGGAATCTGCTGCTACAGAAAAACTAGACCAACAATTGTCAAAAATGCTTCGAAATCTTTACGTCAGTTAAAATACAAGACGGCATGCAAAAATAACAGACGGTTTTCGAGAAATTTGAAAGACAACGTGGCAATTGTTTTGGACCGTACTATAGATCAACAACTTCATGTTCACTCTGATATTGAACCTGACATAGACCTTCATAATTCTGAATCTGACTTTGACAACACGCTTTACTCGGGCTATTTGACCTACAAAGATGCCGGTCTAAACGTTGAACTAAGGGCGACTACAATGAAAATATTTGTTCTGCTAGTAAACCCTTGATTAGTTTTCTTGATTTGATTTATTCTTCTTCACTTTGTTATTTGACTATTCTGTCGATACTCGGCCACTCGCCGAACCTGCTTTATCTTATAATGGCATCATGATTATCGGCAGCAGCATCGCCATCTTCAGCAGCGGCAGTTTCATCGTCATCATCATAAGAATGGGGACAAGAACTTAGGAGATGGCTTGGTTGGTAAATGAAGTCAGCTCTGCTCTTTCGCTGTTCCTCAAATGCATAATTTATTGTTACCGAATGGATCAAGCAGTCGAAGCTGGTGCGATGTTCCGTAGGTTCTTCTCGAGAGTCAGTCTCGATTTTGCATCATTTCATGGAAGCTTGTTGTCTTTGTAGCGCTCCCTTTATCCACCTTGCAATTCTTCACGTGATACCGACCTTCCATAAAGGAAAGATAGACGGTCATCTGACATGCGATGCACATACCCGGTCCACCTGATGTATGCCCTTGATGTATGGATGCTGACCATCTCCACCCTATAGAAACCCTCAGTGCCAGGGATCTAGTCCTGCATTTGACGCGGAGCATATTCTTGAGGCATCTTTCAGTTGTCGAGCGTGTTCGATTCCCTAGCTAGTGGTCAATTTTTTTTCTTCATTTTTATTCTCCGCGACCGAATTCGTGGATCTTTTCACTAGTATAATAAATACATGTATAGGGATAAATAATAATTATAAGTAAATTAACCTTGTTTAGTTATTTATTATAGACCATAGTCTTTGAATAAAGTAATATAATATTATCTTATTACTTGAGTTGTGATTGATTAAGTAAGTGTCCATTTAGCTTCATTTGGTACGTTTGGTACCAGGAAATTAGAACTCCCTGTTTGGTACATGTACATGAATATTCCACACAATTTCTATTTCTTACAGAAAAGAGTGTCAATGGTGTTGTCAATTTGTTCCATGGAGGTAAACAGGAAGTGCCCCTCATCCGTACTCCACCACTACATTTATGATCTCGATGTTGATGAAGACTGAAGACGAAGTGCAGAAAACGGATTTAAAAAGTCATTTTAAACTAAAACTTTAAGGCTAGATTCTAGCTCCTAGATAAGATCTAGATCTAGCTAGATTCTAGATCTAGCTCGGAGCTAAAAAAAAACCCAAAACAACAAGTCAAGGGACAAAATGGCTGGTGAAAGAATTATTGTTACACTGTCCATTGTTATCGGATTGTCATTGATTCTCTCTTCGACAAATTGCGATGTGAGTGTGTATTATAAATTTAAAATCATATTTTGCCTCTTTTAATCAATCTTTTATCTCAGTTAGTATTCTTAATCTTAGACAGGTAAATTTAAGGATTTACACATCTAGAGAACTGTCTGCCCTTTTGAGTGTTGGCCACTCTGGACTGTTAAAGTTAAGTGTTGGCCGTTGGCCACCCCTGCAAATTTTTTATTTTACCATTTGGAACCCTAGATCTACCATTTTACCATGTCCTGGGCCTGGGTCCATCATTGGTATTTTTGGTGTCATCGGCATTTTAATCGCCTGCCCTGCCCTAGTAGGGCCTAGTCTTCGTTACGCGAAGCTAATGATAGAAATGAGCCGGCGAGTGCGCATGCTCAGACATCACAAAATTGTTGCTAAGACTAAGATAACTTCAGATGTGATAAATTGTGCTAAAAAGTGCTAAGATAACTTCAGATGTGATAAATTGTGCTAAAAAGCAACAAAAACAACCCTAACCCTACCCTAACCCTAACCCTAACAGGAGTTCAGGTCACGGCTTATTTCTATCATTAGCCGCATGTCTTCGTTGAGATTATTTTGATTGGTTGCCTTTACAGATTAGCCTAATATTTAATATTAATAAACATCGAATAATAATAGCTGTTTGTTTCACCAACCGTCATTTTTTAAAAGCAAATTGAATAGAATTTATCTCGGGCTGGTTCTTTGACAAAAAAAAAGGAATGTTCTTCGTCCCCATTTTGTTGAAATTATAATTATTTAACAAAAATTGGTTCCACTTTAATTAAGGTCACATTGGCGCAGTCATAATATAATTTTATGTCATTTGACCTGGATACTCCCTTCTATTCTATTTTTACAAATTAGGCTAAACTGGCAGGTTTCTGAGGTTTCATAATGAAGATTTATTAAATTTTGATTAACTGTCATTTTTCCATAAAATATCGAATGGAAAGTAGCAAACTTAGTTTCTATTTTGTTTGTTTGGGAATCAAGATAAAAAAAGCAATCTTGTTGCATTCAATTTAGAACTAAAAATAGTGTTCAGTACATCAGATTTATAATTAGTAACATGAAACCTCTGGCTCTAGCCTAGACATGATTTAAATATTATGCCGACCCTTTATTATACAATTGTAACAATTATTTAAAGTTTTATAAAAATATTTCTTTTCTTATGTTTTTCAGGCTGCCAGTTTTGAGGATACCCGTTGTAAATGTGTTTGTGATAAACAATGGGACGCTCAAGGAAAAGAAACTAGGGCAGTTTTCGTCAATACAACGCGCAGTGAACAATGGTCGGGTGATATTTGAAATCATTTAGTTCAATTAGTTTTGTCCAATTATTGAGCACAATCTGGCGGAAGTCTGCGATCTCTCTAGAGGACTTTCACTTTGTTGTTGAACTTATGCCCTAAAAAAAACGCTACCGCAGTATCAAGTTAAGAACCAGTTGTTTTGCAAAATAAGCTTCTTTCCTACTGCATTCGGGCTGTTGTCTAAACTTAAGAAGTAACTGATTATAATAAACGTTCACTGTAGCTATGCATACATTATAGAATATATATATACTTAATTAAAAATTATAAATGTATTGTATTACTATTACGTAACATGTTATTTATTATGCAGGTACATGCGTGTGTGTTTGCTATATATATATGAGAGTGGCAATATGTAAAATAGATGAATAAATATTACCTGTAGTTAAAAGTAATTCCTGTAAGGCCATGAGGTCTATAAAGCTAGTCCTTATCACCAGTTTCTATGGCGCTCTAAGCGGAACGAGTGATCATTGAACTCCCCCTAGAGAAGATGCCAGTTTCTCGCAGACTTACTTTGCCAGCAGTGCTGGTACCCACTTGGCACCTGTGTGAAGTGTGGGATAGAAGTGTAAAATGCCTTTCCCAAGGGTATACACAGTCATAATGCCGGAGTGGTAGAATTCAGGCTTGAACCCGGTGTCTTGCGATCCGTAGTCCAAGGTGCTAACAGTTACACCACCAGCGCCACTATTTAGTTAGTTTTCCATTTATTTATATTATAAGAGTAATTATATTAAATGTTTATATGAATGTAATGTAGCCGATTGTAATGTGACGAGTGAATGCTATTCTAATTATTGTTCAACACCAAGTAAATTTCCTATTGTTTTGTATCACACTGACAAGATGGCAATAAGGAATATTATTATTACTACTGCATACATTATTCTATGTAGTACTGTACCCACTTTATAATTCCTTGTTGATTTTTATCTTCCAGTGACTGTGAGCATGTAGTCCATCCAGTGTCTCCACTTATGTCATGTACCCGTTGTCTTTGTCGAACAGAAACGCGGAACACAACAACAATTAAGGTCTTAATTTTGTAAATTATCTTGATTAAAACGTGATTTAGTTTTATATTATTGTTGTCTGTCCAACGAAGGGTCTTATCCCGAAATATTAAATTATTCGTTTTTGTTTAGATCTAGTAGTAATGTATGTTTGATAGTCCTATATTTGATGAGAGCTAAATTTTATATTGTTTGATTCCATTTTTATATTACTCTCAACTGTGTCTTCTATTTGCTATTAGTATTATACAACAATTTTAAGGTAGATTATAATACTTTGAATTCAATCAATCCATATATAATGATTTTTTTTTTATTCACAGTATTTTTTATTTGGAATTGTTATTAATCCTACTATAAATGTTGTCCTTCCTCATGTACTCATAGTTAACAAAAGAGAATTTGAAAATTTCTCTCAATTTTAAACAAATTATGAGAGTCAAGCCAGAACTGCAGACGAGAGGGACATGGTAAAAGTCATGTTTGTAGGCAACGGATACTTTTGCTTGTAATAATTCAATCAGCTTTCTAGGGCAACGATTAAATAACTATGATACGTGTAATAATAATAAGATGATTAATTAGGATAACCATAGTAGTAAAAGTCATAATAATGAAATGATACGATTGTCTTGATATATTTTACAGTAAATTTATAGCACCGAATAGAGCTCATACTGGACATTTTTTCTTCATTTTTTTAATTGATGAAGAATTTAAAATGAAAAATAACTGGCAATATAATGTCGATGGATATAATAATAATCATGTCATCTTTCTTTCAGGTCCTGGTGATTTTCATCATATGCGTCGTGTCGCTGTTGTTCGTGTACATGCTGTTCTTGCTCTGCCTGGATCCCCTCCTGCAGAAGCGTCCGGGAACCTACCACCAGCACACCAACGAGGAGGTGAATATGGTAACCATCGGGCCGCTCTTGGCTTGGCCTTTTGTCATTTGTACATGTTTTTCCCCATCATCATCTATATTTTATACAGTCCACATGCTTTCAATTTATGTGTCTTTGTGTGTGCATACATGTGTGAATTAAAGTAATTTAAAGGTAAGATTCTCTCTTCCTATGATGTCACTGGCTAGGCAGACATGATTCAACATGTAATTAGGGTAGAAACAACTCTGCAAGCTATATAGTATGAATAATTCACTCAATCGTTGATCAAACTAATTATACACTGTATTATACACTGTGTTAAGTTGCTGAGCCCCTGCTTTGCTTTTGGGACGTCACCACTTGTATACTCCATCCCTCCCCCCACCAGCAATGCTCTAGCCTCCGTGTGTGTGTGTGTGTCATTTTAATGTTTGGATGGCTAAGGAAAAAGATAGCATCATGAAGCCCTTTTTCTTAATTTCAACAGAACTTGTCCTAGAATTTAGCTTGTTCTGCTTTAAATATAGATCTGTTAGTTTATTCTTTGTCGTTATGGTTCGCAATTTTCCCACCTTTTAGATCGTGATTATAAATCTCTTGGAATAGAACCTCAAGTGAGAATTACAAAGTTTAGTCAGTCTTCCTTTTTAGCGCGCATTGAGTTGTGTATGTAATTTTGTATTAAAGTGCTGTCATCATAGTATTTTTGACGTCCAAGAGAATACTTTCCCGGTGCAATGTATCTGATTCTTACCCGGCAAATTGCGCTGTTACAGCATTAAAATATATTATGTAGATTCATTTTGTCGGGTTGAATATTGAAACACTTCTTTAGGTTTTTGTTTCGTTGTTTTTGTTGTTGTTGTTGTTGTGTGTCTGTATTATTTGAAGTCTAGCTAACATCTGGAGAGCCAGGACATTTATAATAATCGTGGGAGTTTTTATTAAATTTAAGTGCAGTAAATACATACATAATTATTTGAAAAGTATTTTTTTAAGGTTTTTAAGGAGTTAATAATTTCTATTTGTATGCCTTTTGATTATATTTTTCTTATATTATTATTTTCTTCATTTCTTGAATGTGTAGATTTCATACCTTTATTTTTTATCACTTTTCATTTAATTTCTAAGAAATGAAGCAAGTTCATTTTGATGTTGGGTATTGTCATATAAATGTATGCAACTGATTAGTTTAAAACATTTTTTTATTAAATCATTTAGTTTTAACTATTTACTGAAGTTAAATAGAATTTCTCCATTTTTTACATTTCATAAATATATATATACTAATTAATTATCATTTGTAATAGTAATAATAACAAAAAGAAAGATGATAATTCTAATGATGATAATAATGAGACAAATACTGATTATGATAATAATTCTAATGAGAAAAATCGGAAAGATAATAAATGATTGATAGTATGAGGAGTATTGATGCTAATAATAATAATGGAAACTTATTTAGCCAAAAACATCACAATGCAGTCAAATCAATCATCCTCTGTATAATAAAAATCAAACAGTTTATTGAAATTAGCTCTCCACCCTAAAGATTCTGAACAAGACTCATTTGACTCAGGCATAATATTCTGGACAAAGCCTTTCTTCTGACAACAATATAAATATAATATATCTACATTATATAAAATAATTAAAACATGACTAATATTACTAATAAAAAATGATAAAGTAACAAAAGAGAGAATCATCCGTGTTCATGTAAACTTATTCATAGGAAAAGACAACCATCTAATCTGTACTCAGATAGTAAATTCTACCTGAAATGAGCAAACAGCAGTCTTCAACTTATGGTTGTTCTCAAATGAATTGATTTATACATCTCAGGTTTTTGACTGTATACCATTCAATAGCATTTTGGACAGATGATGTATTTTTTTGTTGTTTTTTTTTTCTGTTAATTTTGCAGCGCCCAGACATCTATGAAGAGGTTTTTGTCTTTTCTTTCTTTTATAAATTTTGTGCTTTTGTGTCATAATGATTTTCTCACTCCTTTCACGGTGCCCACTTGTCGTTGACATTTGGAATAATAATTTATAAAATATATATTTATAATATATTATTATTATTATTATTATTATTATCAGATAGGAATTTGCAACAATATAAAGACAAAAATTCTGTGAAAAATAAAATGCTTCCGAAGGATTTTTGAGGAGATGTTTTTTAATATAAAAAATAATTGTTATCAATACATTTGTATTAAAAAATATTGATTAAAAAGATATTATCAATATTGTCAATTTAAAGATGCTCTTGTGATGCAGTTAATCCTTTAATTTCTCTTCTGTATTCAATAGATTAACTGAATTTATGGTCTTCTTTTGAGATAATAATGAATAATGAACATTTTTATAGCACTCTATCCCACTCAATGGGCAAGCTCTAGATGCATTGTATTAAACTTTTGATGATTCATTGGACGACAAAAGTGGCGTACCATAATTTTATTTTCATAATTGAACAACCAATCTGAATAGATGTCATTCTCACTCGTTAATTGAGAATCACATCCTTGGAAATTAAGCTTTTCAAAAATCCTTGGATAAAAGATATTTTAAATGTTCAAAGTATAAGTGGCTACCTTGTACCTTTCGCTTCTTTTCTTGCCTGTGAGTGCTACACAAACTTCTGTTTCCTTAGATCAAAATTATTACTGTAGTCTTATAGACATCTTAAGCAGTATGGTACTACTTAGATACGCTACTGTAGATGCCAGAGAATGCAGGAATGGGTCATCTGACGTAACAATACTAAAGCTGCATTTTATCAATGATAACATCACTGCGGAAATTGTTTCCCCTCATTTGAATATATATATAAATCAAAACATGATTCTGAGCATGACATTTACGAATACATGGCTGAACTATAAGTAAACTAACAATGCTTGAAAGAAATTACATGTGAGTTGCAAATGAATATTAGTTTTGGTTTTGGGATTGTTAGTACATGTATTCCATGGTTTATGGGAAATATGTTATGACAGTCATTTTATTGATTCCCATTCCCATACAATATACCGGTATATTGTACGGATTTTTTCTTTTATTCTGCTTAAGTTTTAGTACTTCAAAGTTTATGAAAAATATGATGTGTTTTATTTATTCCCATATATACAAATTTTCTATGTTCTTATCTGAGTTTGTTTTTTTTCTTCTGTTTTACTTTTAGTAGTCCAGGATTAATATAAAATAGATGTATAGTCGTTTTGTTAAGTATCTCTCTCTGCTCTTCTTTTCTTAATACTCCTGTATATTTTGTGGCATTATAAGTGTATATAGATGAATCTTAAAGGATAAAGTAATGAATCAAATCGAATAGATTTATTCTTTGAATTGTTTGATTCTTTACTCAAGGGGAACACTTTTTCGAAAAGGTGCTTTTGTTTTATTCTATAAACTATAAACATGATTCATTTGACTTTAGAGGCAAATCCTTTTGAAAAATTGTAAAAAATTGTTCTTGGAATAACCGAATCTCACATCGGACCTTTTGTTCTGTAAACTGAAATTGAATTGAAATTGGCACATCATTCTTCTGATTGATTATATGAATGTATAAGTCTGCTGTTACCGGCTGGGCTAACGCGGAATTTGGGGCCAAACAGCTGGCACGCTGTGCGTAGAGTTTACTCACTCGTCCTTTCTTATCATAGGCAGTTATACATTGTTTAGCCCCGTCTGGTTTGCGTGACGTCACAACTTTAACTTCCCTTCCATTGTTCCTTTGCACAACTTTTTGCACAGTTGATGAGCACTGTTGTGATGGGAGGTTGTTTGATTCAGCTTTTACCAAGCATCATTTTCCATTACACTATCATCAGGTTTTGGCGGCTGGGTTTAGTTAATTAACTAATTTTAATGCAAATTATCAGAATGGTGGGGAAGTTAGTTAGACCCTGACAAGTATATTGAATAATATTGTGGTCAAGATGAAATTAATTATGGCATAATTCAGGCAAGTCTTGTCATGCATTTTTGCTTCATTTTCCAAAGTAGAAATTTAATTTGGATTTTATTTTTTTAAATTGTTTTGTTGTTTATTTACACATATCACATAATGTGAACTTTTGAATGAAATGGAATACAATTAAATGGAATACATACTCAATTATGTCTGACATGGATCTTTGTGCATTGCATGTGTGCATTATTGTTAATGATATCCATTATATTAAACTGCAGTACTTATATCGTTTATATCGCCGCTTCCAGTATTTAATTCATGAGTGATACTCATAAATCTGTCTGGCTTGGTTTCA
>JAUEKV010378477.1:0-10345 GCA_031833985.1 Ancula gibbosa
CGTCTTCTCCAGGGGGTGTTCATCGATCACTCGTTCCGCTTAGCGCCATAGAAACTGGGGATAAGCACCAGCTCTATCATTATGGGCCTCATGGCCTACCCACAAATTACTTTTTTCTTTACCTTATTTAATATTTGTTACGTTGACCAAGAAAAGACTTGTGGTTGCATACGTATTATTCTGCTATTCTTAAGAACTAAAAGGCAGCTCACAATATTCAATTGGCGATGATAGCACGATTCAGCCTTCATTTTAAAACGGCAGATTTATACTGTATACGTAAGTTTGATAAAGTAAGTAATAAGTTCAGGAGGCCTATGGTGCTTATCTTTCTGCATAGGGTTTTCTTCCCCATCAGATTTGGTACTAGTACCCACTTGGCACCTGTGTGAGGTAAGGGAAAAGCGTTAAGTGCCTTTCTTAAAGTTAAAGGCGCTACACCAGGCAGGACAGATGTCAGCAGGATTCAAACCCACGACCATTTGATCACGGGTCCAACACGCTCACCACACGGCCACCATAATACAAATAATATAGGCCTAACATTACTAACAACAATAAACATTGATACAACTTTGAAGACACAAACAAATAAAAAAACTCAAAATGCATCTTTATGATTTTCATAGACCTTTGTATTATCTAGTAGTATATCTTTCTCCAAGGAATATTCATGGTAAAAAAAACATATAATGAATATTAAAAGATCAACTGTAAAATGAAAAAAGCATGACATATATGTAGATCAGCAAAAAATCACAAAATGTGTGAAAATGAAAACGTGTATGACATGGATAAAGCATAAAAATCATTCATCATTCAAAGGAAATAAATCCAATTGCTTGACAAAGCCGTTCAAATAAATGCAAAACGCAAAGAGATAACTATGCACTGGAACACGAACCATGGAATGAAAAGGAAATCAGACTCAAAATTATTTTGAGAGAGATGAAAACAGAAACAATAACATGTATTAGAATTAAGAATACATGATGCAACAATTTGATATTTCTGAGCAAGAGGAGACAGTTACTGTCCTTGAAGATAAAAACAAAACAAAATAATGGTTATCGTAATTGAATATCAATTACTTAATCTCAAGGTATTCAGAGTGGATGATGGTGATGACGATATCACTGATGATGATGATAATGATAATGATATTGCTCATGCTAATGATGATAAAACAAGACTCGCCATAAATGATCAGATCTTAATCTTCAGACTACAGTGACTATATATATAAGTAACAGGAAAAGACATGAGGAAATTTGCATCGATTCATTGTTACAGGGCAGTCCTTGAAATTGATATAAAATTTCTGAAACTGAAATTGCCTACTATGAGATGCAATAATTTGTAGTAAGTCACTATCTCCAATGTATAACATTGACAAAGCTTTATGTGCATAGAGATTTAAAAATCAACATTTGGTTACCATTGGTATTAAAAATAAAATGCAAAATTCAGTTGATTTTTCTCAGATTCGAACACAAGGGAAGTAACCTGTCTGAATTATGCCAACTTAAATAGCACTACGTGTTTGGCATAACAAATTAATATAGTACAAAGAGAAATAATGGTAAATGCAAAACTTAATGAATTGTTTAAACAACGACCCAGAATCATGTGCCAAGGAATAAAATCAAAAAGGAAAGTTATGAATATGATGATATATTGCCATAATTTGTCACAATATGGAAAGATTGTGAAAACCATTACATCAACAACAAAAAATAATAAAGCTATTGTTATGGAATTTTGGCTGTAGGGACTTGTAAAAACAAAGGCAAAATGATCATGATGTGCATGCAAACTGCAATTTACGTGTACAATATAATAATAATAATAGTAATAACAATTTGTTGTTCCGTCATTCAATGGTTCATTTCAAAGAAAAGTAGCAATAATACAGCTGAATAAAGCCCAAAGGTATTGCAGGAATTAAATAAAACTCTAAAGGAAGGCTCAGAAATTAAGTTTGACACTCACTAAAGATGGTGGGCTTAGAACACTGCAGAAAAAAGCTATAAATGGTCCCTTAAAGTAAATAGGGTTTTAGATCAAACATGGTTGACATTTTATATGGCACCATATCCTACATGTAATAAATTACGTAGAGCTAAATTCATGGCAAGAAATTGGACGCTAGAGTGGAGGCCTGAGGTTTGAAGCTCTGTACCACACGGAAACTTGAATGATGATAACATCAATGACACACACATACTACCAAAGGGTAATGAGCCTGTACAAACGGGATAAAGCGCTATCTAAAAACAATTTATCATTATTAATAGTTGGAAAGAATATCCTTCACTCATATCAATGAAACAGCATGTACCATACTCTTCGCCAAGGGACATACATCTAGCAGTAAAGGCTAAATTATATTATCTACCGTGTACATTAATTAAGTAATATAATATACCATATTTTCTCATAAGCCAGAAGAATGAAACATGGATGATGGCACAGCAACATTAATGAAAGGCCTATTTATGACATTGATACATTTATTGAACGTGTTGGGGGCAAACTAGCCAAGTTCGAAATTTCAACAAACATTTCTTTTCAATACTAAAATACACTTTTAAACTTGTTCCCCTGTGTTAGTAAAAATATCAAGACAAATCTACCATTGGAAGTGTTGAAAAATCCACATTCTCAAACAGGTCAGTTCTATTTTGTCCTCCAAGCAACAGTACAAATTCTTTTTAAAAGTATTTAAGCAAATAAATTCAACTGGGTAGAGAGCTTCAAATGTCAATTATTATTACTTTTATTATCATTATTATTATTATTATTATTTCCCTCTCCTATAAAATTTAGGATTCTAGATATGGCTAGATAATTATTTTTTTAAATAGCGCAAATAATGAATAATCTCCAAAATCAATGAAAAACACAACCTTTTATCTGAAGCACACAATACAGACATGGACACATAAACACACACCTTCCAGCACCTTTATCTAGCACCTGCAGTCTCCTTCCTTCATTCATCATTCCTAGTAAGCACAGCATATATATACAGGCAAAATGACGCAGTGGTAACACAGAGAGAGAGAGCGAGCTTTAGAGGCTCACTATAGAATAGTTCAAGTACGTAAAATGCCAATATGAAATTCAAGTACATATAATGCCATATATAGTTCACAAGTATGTATAATGTCAATATATGAAATTCAAGTACATATTGAGAATATTATATGCCAATATGAAATTCAAACACATATAATGCCATATATAAAGTTCACAAGTATGTATAATGCCTGATGCCAATATGAGAAGTAACTGCTGCCAGTCCTATTTGGTTAAGAGAGTAAAAAAGAGGAGGATGAACTAAAATAGAAAAAGACACTTTGATTTGCATGCATGGATTCAACTCAAAACCCCTGCCAATCACTGGCGTCAGAATCTTCGTCCCAATCGACTCGCAGGAAGTGGATGCCTTGCTTCAACGCAGGCGTTCCTTTGCCTTTGCCTGGTGAACAAATTGATAATAATAATTAATAGTACGTGTAGTAGTATTTTTACGATAAAAAGCACTTGTTGTGCACATTTCCAAAACTTTACGAAAGATTTTTCGATGTAAAAGTTAATGCGTATAAAATTATTAAAAAGACAAAATAATATGAATCAATACGAATCATACAGAGGCAATAGTAAAAACAAGAATACAAACAATACTATAAATAATAATATAAAATTCATGTAATATATAAACATTGCTGCCACGGTTCTGCCTAGAGTACGAGCAAAATGGAGAGAAAGTAATTATTTACAAATAGTTGGTGTTTTGATGAAAGGTTTTTGTAAGGATCATATTCCATATCTTCAAAGTTTATAGTTTAAAAAATAAGCACTTATAAAATGATTGTAAAATTATTATTTTTTATTTCAAACATTTGCCATAGCGCAAAATTATAATTTAAATTCTATTATACGTGTATTAGGATCAGACCTTTATTTGTGCCAGTTTCTTAAAATCTGAAATAAAGAGAACAAAGTCATAAAAAGTATATTACCTAAAACTCTTGAAAATAGGGATAGCTTGACAAGCTTGGATTCGTCCTCTTTACTCTTGAGAGTCACGGTTTCCTGCATCAGTTTCTCCTTCAAGGCACTGAATATTAAAATAATATCATGGCCTTTACCTGCAACACAAAAATGATAAAAGCAGGCTAAACATAATAATCTCCATTTTATGACTCTGATCAACAGTTTAAGAAAAATCCAAAAAAAATACATGTCTAACATTATTTTTAAAATTAAAAATCCATCATTATAAATGTAAGATGAACAGACTAAACATGTAATATTGACAAAATAAACAATCACAATATAAAATTAGAAACAGAAGACATACTGCTGTAAATAAAAGAAACAAAAAATAAAATGGTTTACTAAAAGAATTTTTATGAAGTTTTATAATAAATGAATATTTTGGTGTCAAGGAAAGTTCTTTTTGTGAGCCACAGGGATCTGAAACTGCAGAACATACTCTCAATTATAAATATAAATCTTTCATAAAAACATCATTAGACCAACAAACCTTATTTGAACACATTCTTTAACTTAGAGATTGCCCAAACTAAATTCTTGATCCCTGCTTTTTATTTGTAAGCACTCTTTTACTTCATTTACGTAAAATAATAAAATAATAAAAAGGGTCAAGATTAGAAACCATAAAATAATCTTTTTAATTTTATAAATAAATTAACATCCTTTACAGTTCGATCAAATTCAAATTCATACCATCCTCTGACGGGTTTGCAGACTCGATCTTCACGTTCAGGTTCTCCAGTTGGTCAAATGTAACATCCTCCCCTAAATCATCCACGATGGAGAACTTGACTTCGTAGACGTGTTTGAATTGTAGAAATCCCAGGCGGACATTTATGGAGTCGTCAGCATTTCCAGGTTCAACCATGATTTTGGAATCGTGGCATTCTAGGTGATCTGGAGGTCGGTAAAAGATTTTATACTTATACCGCATGATAGTCATTGCAATCTTGTGATCTTGTTGTCAATAAATCTGTTTAAAAACGTAAACTCCATGTTAGTTAAAAAGTATTAAAAAATTTAAAGTGTTACTGTTACTCACCATAGCCAGGGTTCACAAGTGAGGAGAACCCTCTAGAACAGATCTAGAGCCTTTTTAATGATATCAATGAAGTGAAAAAATAACTAACAAATGAGTAAATCACTAGTGAAGTCTCCCACAAATAAAATGAATCCCCTGAAATTTCAAAATATTTTTAAAAGCCACTGATTGGCCAACTCGGACAAGTTTTGAACACAAACTATTAACTAGATCAAATAATTATCATAAATGGTGCGTCACTATTCATCACATCGCTGAGTCGGTAATAATTAATATTGTTGACCCCTAAAATTATCTCAAGTAGAAGTCTCTTTAATTAAAATGTTCCTAATTCTAGCGGTAACTTTACGACTTGAAGGTTAATTAGCCTAGGCATTTAGAATATATCTAGACTGATGTCAGGGAAAGGACTTTTTTTTTATTCTGAGGTCTGAAAATCCTAAAATGGTTTCTTTGCCAGGAAAATAGTTTTAAAATTATCTCGACCAGAGCGACCAGAGATGAATCTAGAATCTAGGCCTAGATACTAGATTAAGATCCGATCTGGGAACTATGTATAGATCATCTGGGCCCTAGATGATTTATTTTTGTGAACATTTTACCTTATAAAATTTTAAAGCATCTATCGGTAATTAATTAAAATGGAATGAAAGCAAAACACTTGAAACAATGTGATTTGAAGTATTTGAAGGAAGGCTCGGCTAGGCCTATACAAACACATTAATACATTTTTAAAATAATATTATTAAAATTAAATAATTTATAAATAGAGCCTACCATCTGCACCAATCTCTTGAAAATGTGCATGGTGATGATGTTCAGTATTTTCTCCCTTGAGGTCATGACCATCTGTCTCAATATGATTTTGATGCTCCATCATTCACAACAACAGGCAAGATTAGAAATTTTTGAATGTGAAACAGGCCACCTTCACCTTGGGAGTTGGAGAGAAACATGAAAATTTAATGAAGACTATATTTGACTTTGAGACTACAATTTCAAGGATTTTTCTCTGGAAATCTAGATTAAGATCGCATCTATACTGAAATCTCTTTGTTGATGTAGACTAGACCATAATCAACTTTGCTGCAGGTTCAAAAATACATTCAAAACAGAAAATGAGGACTTTGTAACTGGGGTAGGCTAGAATGAGAAACTAGTGTTGTTAGCCTACACGGGACACGGTATTGGGCCCATGGGAAAAGGGATTGCTTCTACTTCTAGATCTAGTTCTAGGGACTGAAAATCAATCATGATCCCAACCAAGGTAATAAACTGTTATAAGATTATTCTATCTATAATCAAGACCGTAAATCTATAATTATAATCGTATCTAGACTGAAAGAAATCTCTATCAAATGAGGACTGGACTGAAATCAACATAGCTCACCCGACAAACAGCGACAAACTCAAACACTAAAACAATTTTTCGAATTAAATTTTTGACGTACGTTGGAAACGGAAGAAGGAAGTCGAAGTTGCTCATGATCTGTTTTTGGATTTTCTTGAAAAGTGAAAAGTAGAGAAGAAAGACAAAATCTAGGTCTCTAAGGAATAGGCCTAGAGATTAGATAGAGTTTTTGTCAGGATTCTTGTAGGCCTTGGTTATAAAATTTAAATACAAACTCGAGAATTGATAGAGTGTTAAGTTGTAGATCTAGATCTAGTTGTTATATCTAGATCTAGATATCTAGCTGTATCTAGATCTATTATTTGTAGGCTCAGATTGAAATTTACACACACACACTTGACACACACAAAAAATACCTCAAAGTAAAGAGTCAACAAACTCTGACACTGGATCTTCTTTAGTTTAGAACCCTAGCCCTGCCCTCGGCTAAAACAAAACAATGGGCTGTTTATCGAGTCGTGACACATTCGTTAACCCTGTACTGAAATTCACCCTGTTTTTCTCCAACTTTTTATTCTGGGTAAGTCTAGGCAATTTAAACTATTTTTATACTATTATTATTTATTATTATTCTTTAATCTTATTATTATTAGTCTAGAACGGTAAAAAATATTTATAAAGTTAAAATAACCAATTAATTAAAATAAGAAATTATAATTCTAAAACTAAAAGTGTCATTTTGATGAAGTGAGCAAGTCTGTGTTAGAGTAGGAGGGTCTAGTTTTTCTAGGTTCTGATGACGGATGTATACACAGGTGTGAAAAAACTAATCATTGGGTAAACAAACCCTGTAAGTATGGTGTTCGGACAAAACTGATTGGTCTAAAGTCTCATAAAAGCCAAAAGGTTGAAGAAAGACGATGGATGATGACTGATGTCGTCCAGTATCATGAATTATGTTTTTTAAGTTCATTTTCCTCATTTCACCCAGGTGCCAAGATCTAGAACCAATTCTATTGGGAAAGGTAATGGTAATTCTGCGAGAAACTGGCGTCTTCTCCTGAGGGGTGCTCGCATACTAAGCCAATCAAAAAAAGTAATAAATTAGTCCTGCATACACGGCATGCAACATTGGGTGGGACTTTACCTTTATTTTATAAAAAAAAGTATTATAATAAACCATTACAGCCCTTATAATGACATTGTATTAGGCCTATTAAATTTACAAGTAGTTTTATTTTTTAAAAATCCATTGTATCAAACCTAAAACCTTTTCATAAAATCACACTCTTGATAATTATTATTTTAATTTTAAATTTTCAGGTTGCTGGACTGGTGCTGCTTGCTATTGGTGTTTGGGCTCATCTTGAGAAGGATCGATTTTCATTCAAAGATGTAAAATCGGTCTTCGATTTCATCACAGATGTATCAATCCTCTGTGCCATTACTGGCTGTGTGATATTTCTTCTAGCTTTTTGCGGATGTCTCGGTGCTCTCAGAGAAAACACTTGCCTTATAAAACTGGTAAAAGATTTATAAGGAGTTCAAGAAAGTCTTTTTAATTTTTAATTGAAACATAATGATACATTGAATTAATATATTACTTTTTAAATAATGTCCAAAGGTGACTATGTTACTGACAACTATTCTAAATTACACAATCAGCCCTAAATATAATCTTAATGCAATGTCTGTAAGTGTGTAAAGAAAATTGTTGTGCATAGATTACTGGATGTGGATATGAATTATAATATTCAATGACATTATAACTTTATATATAATAAATGCGCTTTCCATCACAAGAAGTCTCCATATACTACAAATAGCTTAAATTGTTTGAATTGTCAAATTGAATGCCTTATTTATTCATTTATAATCTATTATAATTACATTGTATTATAATATCATATTTTTTTATTTGGCTAAGCTACTACATACCCAGTATTACATTTACATGTACTGTACTACTGATCTTATGACGAATATTGTGTATATATATTATTTGTATTTTATTTTCAGTATTACATCACCTTGTGCATTATTTTCCTGGGCCAAGTGGGAGGGGCGGTGTACATCTTCCTCAAGTCCAATGGCTTCAAGGACATGTTCATTGACACCTTGAAAGACGAGTTGATAGTTCAGTATACAGAAAAGCCGGACAAGAAAACCTTAGTGGACTGGATACAGTCACAGGTAAGCGAGTAGAGATAGAGATATATATACCTGGGGTATAAAATAAGATCAAGAGTGCATTTATATAGCGTTTCCCAGAGATAAACTCAGACTCAAAGCGCTTTACACAGTAAATCTCCCCCAGCAGGCCTAATCATTCAAGTACCATCTGAGGCCATCTCAACTCCAAGAGGAGCATACAGAGCTTAACTGGGATGCTCTAACATACTGACAAGATCCTCCTCTGTCTTCAATGCTGTGTACTCAATTACAGCTAAGTGGACTGCGACGGCCATGAAAAATTTCTGGCCCAACTGGTTATCGAACCCGGGACCAACGGCCCGCCCAGTTAAGTCAAGTAGAATGAAAACCACATTTAGTCTAAGACTAAGACCCTATTTATTATTAGGGACCTTTTTAGTGTTTTTTCACGCCTTGATACGATATCCCAGGTTTACCAGTAAATGCTCCATTATCATAAGGACATAAGTGGCGCCGGTGGTGTAACCGTTAGTGCTTTGGACTTAGGATCAAAACACCCGGGTTTGAGCCTTACTTCTACCATCCCGGTTATCGTTATGCCCTTGGGAAAGGCTATTCACACTATCCCACACTTGATTCAGGTGTGAATGCGTACCGGTTTAGAACCGAGAGGAGCAGGGCGCTGCACTGTGCCGACCAACAATGACTTGGTATTGATTTCATAATTTAATGTAACCATGATTCTATCATTGTGTTTGTATAAATGTAATGTTATATATATGCTATTGTAATACGTGTATACATTGGAATGAATAACATGTATGCCATTGTACAACAAATTGCCTTTAGGGACTATAAAAATCATTATAATTATTATCATTATAATGATAGGCTATCTATATACTAAATGCCAACGACATGATGGAAGATTTTCATCATCTTGTAATGATCATCATCAACTTGGCGTATTCATCGTGAAATGGTTATTATTATTATTTAGTATACCTATATAATTTATCAACTCAATCACACACATTATACAAATATTATACATTATACATTATTAACAATTGATGTAAAAAAAAATCCAGCATATAAAAAGAGGATAAAGGGTTGTTTTTTAATGACTTGGTTTTTAATTTTTTGGTAATTTTCGATAATTAAATCAATGAAGTTTATCATATTATTATCATCTCTTAATTTGAATCCCATTCCAGCTTGGCTGCTGTGGCTTGTCCCATGACGGCTACAAAGACTGGAACAACAATCAGTATTTCAACTGTACCGTTGGCAACAAAAGTCCACTGGTTTGTGCTGTTCCGCATTCCTGTTGCATCAAGCCTGATACTGTCAATGTAAGTTGAATTAAATCGGGAGTGAGGAATGGGGATGGTCAAAGACAGATTTACCCTTACATTAGGGATTTGTCGACGTAATCATACAGATACAGATTCATTCTTCATTCTTCCCAAGAACAATTCCAGACTGGAATACGTTGAGCCCTGAAATCGTAAATGCGCCCAATGTCGACGCATTTAGAAAAGCGCTACATAGTCAGACTTCAAGTTGAAGTGATACCCTTACATTAGGGATTTGTTGACGTAATCATACAGATACACATATAGATATTTGGGTTAACTTAGACTTACATTTCCCTTATATATAAAATATAGAATCGCTGCGTTGGGGAATTATAATTTATACAATAGATACTCCACAAGACACATAAGATT
>JAUEKV010379587.1:0-10344 GCA_031833985.1 Ancula gibbosa
TAGCACTTTGGACCACTCCGTTAGGCTACCGACCTACCGACCTACCGCTAACAGAGGCCTATGGAACGCGCCTCGGGCTTATCAAATCTTCCACGTCGGCACATTTCAAGAACGGGCGGTAACTCTGCAAGACTGAATTAATACGGCCAAGCGGCAAGCGGACAGAACTGGTAAACCGAGACTTACGTGTCTTGTGGTGTAAATGTATAATATCTTTATGAAAAAACGATATTTTATAACATGCTATATATACTCTACATGACACGCAAGTTTAGATTTACCTGTGTATGCATACGAAAATACTACATTTGGATATAGAATGGATACTTTGAGGAATGATTTTTATACAACAAATACTCCACAAGACACGTAAGTCTAGGTTTACCTGTGTATGCATATGAAAATACTATATAGAATGGATACTTTGAGGAGTTATGTTTTATATATAAAATACTCCACAATACGCGTAAATCTAGGTTTACCTATGTATGCATATGAAAATATTATATAGAAAGGATACTTTGAGGAATGATGTTTTATACAACAAATACTCCACAAGACACGTAAATCTAGGTTACTCAAGGTAAATCTCAATCCTTCTCCTTTTGATGCGTTCGTCGGCGTATCCATAAGACTGACTCGGCTGGGAGGGCTCGCCAAAACAGCGCCCATACAACCATTTATCTCTGATAGTTTATAATTGCCCTTTTGATGTTGAGGAGCCAAAATAAAACACACCCCCATACAAAATCCACGCCTAGATAAACAAGGGGCCCGTGCAACCTTTTATCTCTCTCAGAATTAGTATCTAATTAGGTATTCCGAGGTTCAAGATAAATTACGCGATGAAGTCAGTTTGTGGAAGGATTAAAAGAAATGAAGTCAAAGAATTCAAGTTTACAATATGATTGTGCTTTATTTATATTATTATCATTTCTTTTCCCAACTTTCAATCCGTGAATACAATAAAATAATGTATATATTACCATATTTGTGTTGAATGTTACTGTATGTATTTAATTGTAAATACTATGTCGTTAAGGGTGACTAAACTTTGCTACTATTATCACTATATTATTATTGTTGTTTTCTCCTATCGGCACAATAATCGTCGGATTATAATTTATATCAATGTTGCTATTCTTTACCATGATTACTTTAGTATGATTCTTTACTATTACCTCACTCTGAACTGTTTGAATCAATGTTGCTATTACATTGATCGCCGTGTAATTTTGCAATGTATGTATACACATTGTCATGTATAGCATTTGTTTGAACAATATACACTATTTTTTTGTTTTAATAAAGAATATAAATAGAGTGTAAATAGTTGAGAATATAATCCAATCCAGACCACACTCCTTTTCCCGAAAGTAATGAGTGGGTGGAAAAGGACCACAAACACGGTGTATTATAATAATTATGTAGACCCTTTAGATTGGCCTTTCATTTTTTCCTACTTCCGGTGCGAGGACCTTAATAATATAATTTATGGGCCTGACAAAAAAAAGGCAATGGGCTTGGATCTGTATTCTGTATCTAATTATGGCGTTTCTCATTTGAGTTGTTTTGACTTTAAAAACATGGAGCTGAATTTGAGCGCATACCTGGAGCTCATGTTGTAGTAGACGAAGATGTTGACGCTGGAGTTGAGGCCGTTGAAGGTGTAGGTGATGGTGGTGAGTAGCACCATCAGGTTCTGGTACCGCTTGCCCATGTTCAGCTCTGGCTCCACCGCCATCGCGAAGACGAAGAGGATGTAGGGGGTGAAGCTGCCGATGAAGATGACGGCCACGTAGACAACCATCTTGATGACCTGGTTGTCTCGATTCGACCTTGACCTCTCCTGATCACTCGCATTTCCGTTTCCGGCGGCGGTTGCCGTCGCGCTGAGGAGAAATTTGGACCGACCTTTGAGCTTCCAGATCAAAATAGCGGAGCAGATGGTGACGGAGAAGAAGGCGATGATGATATAGAAAACGTTCATGTAGTAACTGATGAGCTGTGTGACCTCGCGGTTGTTCTTGAACACGATCCCCAGCATGGTCTTGTTCTGCTTGGCCACCCACTTCCACGCGAAGACGAAGTTGCCGTAGTTGCTGCTGAGGCTGCCGATGACGATGACGAAGATGGCGACGATGATGATGAAAACCCGCCTGGGCGTCAGGAGACGTTTGATCTTCAAGGGAAAGGCGATGCAGAGGCACCGCTCGAGCGTGATGTACACGGTGATCATGGTGGTGACGCGCGTGAAGACGATGTGCGTCCACCCTCCCGTCTTGAACTGGATCTCAACCGTCAGGAAGTTAAGGTCGGAGTACATGAACAGCGGGTTGTAGCAGACGGTGACCCACAGGAGGGAGACGAGGGAGACGAGATCCGAGATGGATAAGCCCATGAGAGCGATGTTGATGGTTTCTTTGAAGCCCATCTTGGTGAAGACGATGATGTTGAGAATGTTAGTGACGATGCCGAAGATGGCGATGGCGCCACAGACGACCACCATGTAGGTGTACGTGTACTGCACGGCCGAGTCTGGCACGAGCCCTGGGCGGGCGACCATGTGACCTACGGAGGAGCTGGTGTCAACATTCTCCGTCGCAGCACTAGAGTTAAACGCCGATGGAGACGCCATGGTTCAAAATATACAGTTTTTCTTTTGAAGTGACTATTTTCCCGAACGGTTTTAATAGTGATATATAGGAATATACTAGTTTAGGGTCTAGGGTAAGGGTCTAAGGGTTTAGATTCTATGGTTTAGGGTATAGGCTTAGGGTTAGGGTAGGGGATAGGGTTGGGGTTAGGGTATTAACCTAGTTTTCAAAATTATTTTCTGGGGAAATAAGGCCGGCCTTTTCTTTTTAAATATATATATATATATAATTATTCTTCGTCCACTAATTCGACAAGTGTATTTAAATGAGATATGTGACAGGCGCAGAGAGTCAGTTGTGACCAGTAGACGGTTAGACTAGTCGTGTTTCTGACTTTCCTATACAAGATACAATGTCTTGCAACTTATCAGGTTGAAATTGACGCACAACGATTTAATGCATTGGAAAGTCTTTAGGATTGCCTTGGGACAGGGGTTGGGTTTCACCCATGCGCGTGCAATGCCTGTCAGTCTGTCTTGCAGTCTGTCTTGCAGTCTGTCATGCAGTCTGTCTTGCAGTCTGCCTCCAGGAATGCTGGCTGTAACGATGAGCTGGGTGGTTGCTGCTGTTGTCTAGTTCATTGTGTCTAGGGAGAGAAATGAGTGAAATCACATTATCAACATAATGATAAGATAAGAAATAGTCCTTTGTCCAAAAATTAATAATGATAATAATGTTCATAATAAGAGTTGAGGCATACGTCAAATGCAAGATGAAATGCCTGCTACCATTACCGATACGCAATATTTTCATGCTCTCCATAAAGTGCATGATTACCATCAATCATAATTGTAGATCTACTCTTTGTAAACTCATTTCATTGTGGTTATCAGTATCACTATACTACATAGCTATGGGATCATTAGAATTTATGACACTCTCCTTTAAACTTTTAATTACATTTAAAAAAAATTCAGGTGTATCTTAAGTCTACATTCATGTTACACAGACTATTAGACAGCCAGTTGAATTATATGAGGTGGATAGTCAATCCAAACAGATCAACTTATTCATGTGTTAATTAATTCATATAAACGTTTAAATCAAAAATACGAAATAAAAATAGCTCTCAACTAAAAGGACTTTAAACATAATACCATTTTTCAAAGTCCATTTAGTTGAGAGCTATATTTTAAATTGTTTGATTCCATATTTATATTACTCTCAACTGTGGCTTCTATTTTGCTACTAGATTCTGTTTGTGAATGTTTACCAAGTGATACACTGGCGGGTAGAAACCGCCAAGAATATTCCTCTGGGCTTGTTCTAAATGAATGCAAGATTCTCAAGCCGGTTGAATATACGAAGGAGATTTAAATAGTTATCGGTTGAAAGCAACATAACCGCGAGGGAAACTTAATTATATGGTACTGTCGAAGATAATTGCAAAGAACATTGACCCTGAGTTAGAAGTTTCTGTTGAGAAGTCGGGGAGGAAATTGTCACAAGTTATTTGATCAAGACAAACCATACGTCTGCGGTTTTATTTAAGCAAGATTCTTAATAAATAAAGTATTTTCATTTTAATTATACGTTGTTCATCGCATCGATAAAATGTTCCAAATCTAGATTTCTAGATCTACGAAACGAGGCCTCTGTGAAAGGTTGGTCGCGCAGTTTCGCTCCGCTGTTTAAATATTTTCAGCTGGCCCAACGGCTCACTAATAACATAACAAAGAACAATTACTTTATTTTTGATTAATTGCCATATTTTCACCACATTCGACATTTGAAAATTGTCTTGCTGCAACGGGTAATACGTTTGGCAGCTAAAACGCGGATGATTGACTTCAAATAATTGGAAAAATAATTACAAGAGTACGAAATGATAATCACAAGAGTTCGAATTGATAATCACGAGAGGTCGAAATGATTTCTTCTACAAACAATTCGAGTGACATTTTAATGATATTGTATTTACTCATCGGCCGAGATTCCATCTTGAGGAATTGTCTATATCTAGAGGCATTTTCTCAGATAAATTCGTTTTTCGAGTGTCAGGGTAGCGATATTGACACAATCAAGACTTAATTTTAGGGTGTGTTCAATATCTCCGTTTGCTTGTTGCCCGAGGGAATAAGAGACAGCGACAACGGTTTTGTCCCTATTAATTTGTTGGCTTAAAAGTGCCCTCGGCTACACAAGCTAGATGTGTCTATGCTCACGGGCATGAGTTAAATAACTTTCCGTCGAATATATCAAAATATATTTACTTGCTTCTCCAGCCTATTTGCACTCTTCGTGCTCCGTGGATAACTGATAGTTAGTTAGTTAGTTAGTTAATTAGTTTGAGAGTACAGCCCCGTGGATAACTGCTAGTTAGTTAGTTAATTTGAGAGTAAAGCCCTAGTTAGTTAGTTAGTTAATTTGTTAGTTTGAGAGTACAACCCCGTGGATAACTGCTAGTTAGTTAGTTAATTTGAGAGTAAAGCCCTAGTTAGTTAGTTAATTTGAGCGTAAAGCCATAGTTAGTTAGTTAGTTAATTTGAGAGTAATGCCCTAGTTGGTTAGTTAGTTAATTTGAGAGTAAAGCCCTAGTTAGTTAGTTAATTTGAGAGTAAAGCCCTAGTTAGTTAGTTAGTTAATTTGAGAGTAAAGCCCTAGTTAGTTAGTTAGTTAATTTGAGAGTAAAGCCCTAGTTAGTTAGTTAATTTGAGAGTAAAGCCCTAGTTAGTTAGTTAGTTAATTTGAGAGTAAAGCCCTAGTTAGTTAGTAAGTTAATTTGAGAGTAAAGCCCTGTGGATAACTGCAACACCATCGATGACGTTATAGTTATCAAAAGCGACGTCGGGCGTAAGCGATGTTGACTATACGAACAGTGAATCGAGTACAAATTAAAGAAAACAAATGTCAAAAGTTAACTTTGCAATGGCGATAGACGAAGCAGAGGTTAACTAGACAGCAATCATCAGTCCACGTCGCGAATGCGTCCATAATTATTTCTCAAAAAGATTGATTAGAGAGGTAAATATTACATTTATAACCTACTGTCTAGGTAATGTTTGATCACATACTCGATACGAGGTTTGAGGAACCAGCAGTAGAGTCCTGATTATTGATTATAATATTCGGAAGTCAAAAGATGAATTGAAAATAAAGTATAACTTTTTGTCCTCGACGAGAAAGAGCAATTATTTGTTCGATGAAAACCGAAACTCTCAAACAGTTGCTACCATGGCTTTTCCAGCGACAATTAGATCTACACGAAGTCGTGAAAAGACGATGTCCTCAGGCTTCTTAATTATCTAATAGTTATTTGCCTAAGGTACTAGAATTGTGATTAACGTTATTTACCGAAAGAGCTAGGGTGGTGATTCACGTTATTTACCAAAGGAGCTAGAGTAGCGATTAACAAAGGCAAAGTTCATTAGTCCGATACCTGATCCAGATGAGACGGCATTTCTGTTGATAAAAAGAGAATCCAGCGCACGGTGCAAGACACATAGATCTAGATCTATCTTTTTGGTGAGGTGCTGTTATTAAATTTCCATTTTTCCCTTATCATGATGATAATATTGCATATTTTAAGCTCTTAATTATTACAAATCCAGGTTTAATTTTGAAAATTTTGTATAAATTATGACATTCATACATTGTATTATATATTTCATTATACATGTATTATTTAATCATGTTATTATAAATCGGAAGTCCCGAAAATTGTTTAAGTGTATGTATTTTGTAACATGGGCCAATGGCCTCAAATACTGAAATAAAGAAATTGAATTGATAATAATATTGCACATGCCACTTTGTATTTGAATAACCAATCGCTTTAATCATATTTTTGTTTCAGGTTCTGTACTTACCAAGTGAGTGTTTGGAAGTACTGTACAGTTCCCAGATCAACATTTGAGGAGCGACCAAGTACCCCGGTGTGACTAACATAATGATGATAATGATAATGATAATAATAATAATAATAATGATAATAATATGATCTTTATTGTCCATCAATGGGCAATTTTCATTAATAATAATAATAATAATAATAATAAAAATAATAATGATAATAATAATAATAATGATAATAATAATAATAAAAATAATAATGATAATAATAATAATAATAATAATAATAATAATAATAATAATAATGATAATGATAATGATAATAATAATGATAATGATAATGATAATAATAATAATAATAATAATAATAATGATAATGATAATGATAATAATAATGATAATGATAATGATAATTTATAATAATAATAATAATGATAATGATAATGATAATGATAACAATAATAATAATAATAATAATAATAATAATAATAAAAATAACAAATAATAATAATAATAATAATAATAATAATAATAATAATATTTATCACAGGCAAAAAGTACCGATGTTTGTAATTTGTCCAATTACAAAGGTCGCTCAGAATAGCAAATGGCATGTTGAGATACGTAGAACCACAGAATAAGAATCGGGCGCTTATCACAATTTCTATTCTTCCAATCGACTCTTTATCCGTCCACCGAACATTAAAAAAAATCGAAGGTTTTGATTTTCCAATCGAATCGATTCCCACAAAGCATTGTTAATGTTCGTACATTCGTAAAACAACTGATCTGTTCTTTCTCGTAAGAGTTCTTGAAACCAAGGACAGACAAATCAATGTTTATTCGTTTGGGTTTCGGTTCTTTCGGTTCAGCTGTTTAAGCAAGTAGAACTGCCGACTTGTCTATCAAAGATATTTACTTATCAATATGCGATCCGTCACTTTTCG
Organism: Ancula gibbosa; assembly: GCA_031833985.1. NCBI lineage: Eukaryota > Metazoa > Mollusca > Gastropoda > Nudibranchia > Goniodorididae > Ancula > Ancula gibbosa. The sequence continues at coordinate 7,397 of JAUEKV010379587.1, forward strand.
AATTAACCTGTCACGAGAATTTTAGAAAGCAAATTAAAGAAGTAAAGCGAATGGTTCTATCAGAAGCACTCACTACTTTTATACTTTGGTTGAGCTCGCACGGAATTCTCTTTCTCCTCCTTGGCTCTTTGATACTTTTTATGGAGATAACATGGTTTGTTGTTGCTGTATTGTTTGTGCCAGTTGAACCTTGCCTCATGGATGCTTCTTTTCGCGTGGTTCTTCTCCAAAACGGACTTCTTGAAAGGTAGATATAGAGCTAGAGTTGAAGGAAGTCTATTTTCGCACCATTTTGTCGATCAGTCATAAAAGTCAATATGAAAATCACATTAAAACCATATACAGTTTGAGAAAGGATTTTATCCGAAATATCAGTTCATCATTCTTGTTCAGTCTCTTTAGTTGAGAGTTTAATTTCATGAAATGTTTGATTCTTTACAATTATCTCACTCTCAACTGTGGCTCCTATTTGAATTTGTTAAAACCATATACAACTGTAATAGCAAATAGAAGCCACAGTTGAGAGTAAGATAAATATGGAATCAAACAATTTAAAATTCTGTTAAAACCATAGTAAGTAGACCGTCCATTTAGTTTCCCAGTCTAGATCTAACGTCTAAATAACTTGGACTGGGAAAAAGGATAATACATCTAATATAGATCTACTAGGAACATTTGTAAAGAGGTTCGATCTATTTATAATATTATAGATAACTTGGACGGGGAAATGTGATAATACATCTAATATAGATCTACTAGGAACATTTGTAAAGAGGTTCGACCAATCTATGATATTATTGTAACCTTGAGTATTAAACACAAATAAGTTTTCAATTCACCCCTACAAAATCTAGAATAATCTTTATTAACTAAGGGCCTTGTAAATCACCGCTAAACCTGTTGGGCTATTGTCCTTATTGTACAATTGACACATGTTGCATAATGTCGTCATTATTATAAAGCAACATTGACACCCATTGTATATTGTCGTCACTATATTAGATTGACACCCGTTGTATATTGTCGTCATTATTATAAAGCACTATTGACATCCGTTGTATATTGTCGTCATTATTATAAAGTATGTTTGACACCCGTTGTATATTGTCGTCATTATTATAAAGCACCATTGACACCCGTTGTATATTGTCGTCATTATTATAAAGCACCATTGACACCCGTTGTATATTGTCGTCATTATTATAAAGCACCATTGACACCCGTTGTATATTGTCGTCATTATTATAGAGCACTATTGACACCCGTTGCATATTGTCGTCATTATTATAGAGCACTATTGACACCCGTTGCATATTGTCGTCAGTATTGCACAATTAATTATCATCGTTGTATATTCTCGTAATTTATTATACAGCACAATTGACATCCGTTGTGTAAATAATTGTCGTCATTATTACACATTATTGACACCTGTTGTATATTGGTTCATACATTTCAATTTTAGAGAATTAGAGAATGCCATTTCACAAAATATGATAGGGTCTTCTTCATTTGTTATGACAATGTGACACAGACATTTTCGTAATTTATTGACACAAATTAAATAAAAAAAGGATTTGAGGATTCTGTCGAATTCGCCATAGGTAGGAAACTAGCGCGAGTGGCGTCTGTGGTGTAACGGATAGAGCTTTGGACTTCGGATTAACAGATCCGGGTTCGAGCCTGACTGCTACCACGCCTGCGTTATGCCCTTCGGAAAATAGCCCATGGGGTATCAGCTCTAATACTGCTGAGAAAGTAAAACCTGCGGGAAACGGGTGACTTATCCAGGTGGGTGTTCAGTCGTTCCGCTTAGTGCGATAGAAACTGAGGATAAGCACCGGCTCTATGGGCCTCAGGGCCTTGAAGGATTTGCTTATTTTAAGGACACTAGCTCCTACTCCTAGTGCGCTTGAAGACAAGGCGATGACGGGGAGGCCGTCAACACGTGACCTTGCCAGTGACCTTGCCACTGACCTTGCCGTGACCTTGCCAGTTTGACGGTTCGGAAGACAGCTGATTTATGTTTGGTTCTAAAATGCTTAGATCAATTGTCCTCCGGACTGACCAAATGTAAATTCTCAATTTGCTAAAACGGTCCGAGTACGGTTAATTTCATACTGGTCGGTGTGACTAGATCCTCCACTGCCATCAATGATGGGTACCCAATTACAACTGGGTGGACTGGGGTGGCTATGGAATATGTCTGTCCCTACTGGGTATCGAACTCGGGACCTCTGACTCTGAAGTCAGACGCTCTACAACTTGAGCTATTGAGATAACGGGCGCCTAATTTAATCGTTTTGTTTTGTGTTATTATTATTTTTTGTTTGTTTGGGGGAGGAAAGAGGGTTAATAATAATTGGTCAATTGTTTCTTGTTTAGTGCGGTTATTGTTTTTTGTTTGTTTGTTTTTGATACTAGGAACTTTCATCTAATTACCATCGTGGACCAAGAAACATAAATAATAATATCATCGATGGCAAATAGGTTTGAACATATTGTACATCGACACATTTTGCATTGGCACTTTAACAATTACTAATTAATGCATGAATAAATATATCATTATTTGAATATTATTAAAGACTTTTCAAATACTCTCTCCTTGCTGTTGTTGCTGTCGTTATTGTAGTTGCTGTTGATGCTGTTGTTGCCGTCATTATTGTAGTTGTTGTTGTTGCTGATGTCGTTATTGCTGCTGTTGTTATTGCTGATGTTGTTGCTGTCATAATTGTAGCTGTTGTTGTTGCTGCTGTTGTTGATGTGGTTAATTGATACGTCTGTGAATTTACCTATGTATAATATTTTGTTGTTTTTATAAATTAATTCACCTCGACACGTCAAACGGATGTACAGATTGCCCGCGCTGAAGAACCGTGAGCTTGGATTGCCCAGTCGGTAGCGCAGTCGGTAGAGCGTTAGATTTTGAATCTGAAGGCCGCGCA
>JAUEKV010380697.1:0-10338 GCA_031833985.1 Ancula gibbosa
TGATAATGGCAACCATATTACTTTATTATTACTGTTGATAATGATGATATTATGATAATGATATTTTCATTTCAGGGAAAACAAATCCTATGCTCAAGAAATCCTTTCATGAGTTATCTTTCCGCAAAAGAGTCTGGATGTTGAAGAATTTGTGTGATTTTTGCCTGGTGAGTATGTTTACTCTTATGAAACAAATAGAGGTAAATGTGATTCAACCAAAACATTTTCAAATTTGTTGTGTATTGCCCTAGACCTGCAGGGCATTCAATTGGGATTGAGTTTGCTCTAGTTTTTAGACCTGCTTCTAGAGAATCTTGATCATTTTAATTTATCTCCATTATCTTACTTTTGGTGTGAAATTAAGGAGATGAAGAAAAATGTATTTATAAAAAGTAAAAAAATATCAAACAATTTATTGAGATTAACTTCAATTTGGAGACTTAATTGTATAATTATAAGTGCTTTCAAATAATAAAAATTATTGTGAAAATGTTGTTTTTTTTAAAAACCGATCTGTTTTGCAATTTAGTTTTGATTATAAATAAACCTATAATGACATAGCAAAGCTAATTAAAGTCTGTATATTTATTATTAATGCCGTAATATCATGATTTGCTTACCTTTTTATCTTCATAAATATACAAATTTTCGTCCCGAAATCAGACAATCGGACAATCCCCATTGACTTTATGTTTTTCAGGAGACGCAGTCTGAAGTTCAGAAATCAATAGATGAAGTAGAATCATCTCATCCAATGGATTTGAGAGAAGTCTTGCTGGGGTCAGATGGACGAGGTAATCGTTACATCAATTTCCCTATGTTCACCGGGAAAGATATTCGTATTTACCGCCACCCCAAGTTGCCTGAGCCTAATTTGAGATCTTTAGGTCTAGAGGACTGGTCCATGGTGGAAGAAAAGGCAAGTGTCTTTATTACATATTCTTGTTTCGTTGATCTTCTTATGTAATAATTTTCATTAGAATACATTTTCAAATGATGAAACAAAAGCCTACAATTGTTGAGAGAAAATTAAAAAGATTTTTGTTAATTCTCTTTCCGATTTGAATGCTCCAACTTCTTTTTCTTTTTAACTCATTCATTGCCATTGCTATTATTCATTTCTTCCAACTTTTGTTCTACTGCATGCTGAAAATTATTGATGAAATAATTCCCCATAAACTGGAAGTATATATGTTACAAAAATTCCCCAGCATTGAGTGAGTCAATCGTGTACATTTGAATGTATTAAGTCAAAAATTTCACATTCTTTCATTATTTGCATTAAAATGGCGAGAATGATTTTCATTTTAACCCTTTTCCCCTTTTCGTTTTCAGCCTTCCAATGCTTCTTCTCGTTGCTCTACTCCTGTGAACCCGAGAAGTCAGCGTCTTTCAGAGCAGCCGTCCTCCTCTTTGAGAGCAAGAGCAATGTTTCAAGCTGTGAGTATCCAGATGGTGCCCATGTATGTGGAGGAGAAAATGGGGTGGTGGTGTAGGGACTATAGATATCAGGCATAAAGACAGTGAAAACAAGGATCTCAGAAACACTTTCTGCCTTCTAATCCAATAAAAAAACGGAACTTTTAAAACTTTGTTTCGACACTCAAGGAAATTAAAGCTGTATTTTTGGAACTTTAGGAAACTATAAATTGCTGCTGTGTACTATTTAGTACTATATGTAAAGCGCTACTGAGCACCCCCGAGTGGATAGATTCAGTGTATATAAATCTATTGCATATTATAAAGCCGTTTATAGCTGTTTTCATTCCTCAGAGGTAAAACTAGTCTACAAAGAGACAATATACAAGCGGGATAGGGATTGGTATATTCCAGGGATAGAGAAGTCCAGACTTGGTGTCACATGGGAGAAAGTATAGTAGAAAATAATGTTGTGCTGAGTTTCTTTCTCATGATTAACTTAAGGCCTCATGGTAGCCTTGACTTGATCCATAGATTTGAGATTATCTGGTTCCAAATAGCGCAAGCATTTAAAAACCAGCAAGCTATTTTCAATCCCAAACTACTCTTCAGGTACCTATTGATGTGAGAATAGCATAGGTGTAATATTCATTATTCTAGTTCTCGTAATTAGTTAATGTCTTAAAAAGATTTTTAAAAAGATAAAAAGTGCATTTATATAGTTACCCAGGTTTGATACTCATTTTGATATTGACAAAAACATAATTCAGCACTGTGCTCATTCAAGACATTCTTATTTGTCTTTTTTCTTTCTAGGCTGAATCCAAAGAGGCTTCACCCTTGCGTGATGTTTCTAGAGCTGCCTCTTGTCACGACGAAAACAGTAATTCAACTATGGATACTGAGTCTGTTTCTTCTGAACTGACAGATGGTCAGGCTAAGAAGGCTGGTAATCTGTCCACTAAGAAGAGAAAACGGTCTGGGTATAGTGGAAAGCGCAAACGGCTGAAAGCAAAGAGCAAAAAGCAGATCCTACTGGAGGATAATGTGGACAGTCCCACTACTGAGAAAGAGGACGACGAAGGCGCGACTGGTGATCCTGACTCAGGAGCATCTGCTATGAACGTAAAAGACAAAGAATGTGCAATTAACGACTCCAGTGTAAAAAATGTCCTTGAAAAGGACAGCGTCTGTGATAACAATCCCATCGGCAGTGTCTGCGATGCACCCAAAAGCCTCATGTCGGGCTTGCCTGCTGAAGTCCAGCCTGAGCTTGCTGAGGAAGCGAGTGATGCCGAATGGAATACTGCCCCGTCTGATCCAGCCAACTTGTTTAATAGCTATGCAACCGATCCAAAACCGAAGTCCGCAAATCCACCACCACCACCAGATCCTTCTAATGATAAGGAGAAGAAAGGGGAAAGTGTAACTTCTCCCTCTGGAAAAATTGATGTGAAGAATCATGATAGTGCCTACCTTTCCTGTGATAGTGACAAGTCTTTTAAGACAGAAAATGATACTGGTTCGAACACTAGTAATGTTAATAATATTGATTCTAATAAAATGCATGATGAAAAAACTCAGGGAGAAGATTGTGATATGTCTGGAAAGGAGAGAAGCTGCAATACTGAAGAGGTGAAAAAAGAGGTGAAGGATGTTGATCGTGTCAAAGTCGAAACGACGGGCGTGGAAAATGTGAACACCAAAACACCTCAAGATGACATGTCTGGGACACCATTGAAATCAGAACTAAAAGAGGATGTAGAAATGTTGGAAACTGCAAATGAAAGTACTAATCAACCTTCTAGTGATAGTAATGGACTGGATTTAAAAAAGGATATTCAAGAAAATGAAACCTCAGGAGATGGGACAGAGTCAAAGATTAAAGATGTTTCAGATGATCTTCATACACAGACTTCCCCTGTGAAAGAAGGAGAGGTCATCACAGAAGTCAAAGAAGAACCCGTCGAGGAGGAGGAAGAGAGTGATGAAGAGGAGGTTAGTTAGATTTTTTTGTTGTTGATTTTTTTTTATTACTCATAATTATTAAATTGCCAAATAATTTTTGTTTAAATTAAATATTGATTCAAATCTAAAATCTTCATTTTAAATTGTTTTCACGGTTATTATCTGTTATTGTAAAGAATTTTATAGATTTTCTGGAATATTAATATTACTACATATTTCTAAGTTTTTAACCAGAATGAGAAACCCACATCTTTAAAGTTTGATTGCTTTTTAATTGATTTGTTCAAGGACATGGCACTATAGCAAGATAATTTTTTTCAGTAATAATGATGATAAATGATGTCCTATCACTTTGATGCGGTTCAATTGTTGTAGTTTTATGCATCTGTATTTAATCATTCAGATTCCAGATCTAGGTCGTATTGAGCTGGTTGCAGAGAGCATGGAAGACATAAAACTACTGATGCATAAACTATCCAATCCAGATCCCATTAAAAGGGGGAAAAGAGTAAGTTTTGTGTGTATAATCATTCTTCATTGGGGTATTCTCATAACTAATATATCTCATTTAACTTGTAATTACGGATCAGGGTTTTTTTGGTAGGCTTGAGACATGTTTGCATAATTAACTCTTGGGTTTTATGAGCGCCTCACATTTAAGACACATCAAGCCTGGCTAAGACCTAATTTTATGTACATTTTACTTCATTGTTCATATTTATGCAAATCGCTTGATTTACTAAGATCTACATCTAAAGTTTTCTTAGTCATGAGTTTTAATTGCAATAAAAATACTGATCTAATATTTATTAAAGAATTTTATTTTCTCTTCTGAAGAATGATGAATGCTGCTAACAACTAGATTATGATGTATATTGATGATGGATTTTATTTGTTTTGTTGTGAACTTTTAGATTTACCCTGGAGTCATCAAGCCATGTGAAGAAGAACTCTTGGCCAACGTTACAAGGTTTCATGATGAGCTGATTAAATATGAAAAAAGCCTTTCAAATGCCCGCATTCACGCTCAGGTGAAACTGCGCAAAGAGGTTGAGAATTATGCTGAGGCCAAAGCCGATGTAAGTCACTTACTATACATATTTTACAGTATGTGAGTTGGATGCATGTAGATTGTAGACCTGGATTCTGTGTTATTCAGATAATATTAGATGATGATATTTACTGTAAATTTGTTCCCAGGCTGGAGAAAGAAACAAGTGTAAACTCAGTATTATATCAAAAGCAAATGCACAAACTTAGGAAATGTCTTGAATGACTGAACTCTGATTGACGATGTGTGGCGGTAAACTCAAGGCATTTGACTTAATTTTAATGTATTATCAATATCATCTCTTAATTGGGAAATGAGCTGCTTTTCAAATTTTATGCACAGAAATATTCTTAATTATGAAGTAGAATACACCGTTATTGTTATCTGCACCAACTGAGAATGAGCCATTTAATCTATTTATTTTATTATGATCATTCACAAATACACGTGTTCTGTTTTTGAGCAATCAAGCGGAGCAAAATTTACCTTTTTTTAAACTGAATTGCAAAATTTGAAATGAACTGTCCTGGAGATTTCCGTAGCAGTTTACTAACATTGTTACTGTACTTAATGGTTTATATATTCTCAATTAAGGATAGATGACAGATGAATTTCTGTTCCCGTTGTCTAAATTGTCTTGTCTTCTTTCCTACAGGATGGTAAGGGTTGGGAGAGTGAACATTCCCAAACGTCAAAGGAATCAAGTGATGATGAAGAGGCGCCACCAAAGAAAGAGATTGTCCCAAAGGAGAAACCGAAAAAACCCAGATCAAAAGCTGCTTGTGCATCTTCAACATCTGAACTTCTCTCATCAGCAGCTAACAAATTGTCATCAATTAATGGAGATGCGAATGAAGATAGCAATGATAGCTATGAGTTGGATGTTAGCTCTCGAGGGAGGTTACGGAAGAGAAGAATCATTCCCAATAACTCTGAAGAGACTGGTGTTAAAAGGAGGAAAAATCTAGTCAACCAAGATTTACCCTCTACGTCTATGTCATCATCTTCAGCGTCCACATCAACCACCACAACCTCATCCTTCGCTAGTGCCAGCACTATCATTTCTTCAACATCTGCCGCACACCAACAGCATTTGAAATCCTGGCCCCAGCTGTCGTCTCTCGTATCCTCTCCTACAAATTCAGCCATCAGAGCTCAGCTTACCTCCCCTGGTAAATCTAGATTGCCATGCCAGATAGTACGCTTAGTTTCGCCATCTGGCGACGCTTCTTATAAAGCAGTACATCTGGCTGGTAAGCGCAACATAGTCTTGTCACCAGAGAATATGGCAAACATTAGATTTGTTTCCAGCACGGGAGTGCTAACAGTGCCTAAAAACAATATACTAACCACATCCTCATCGGCTCACTCATCCCATCCAGTCATTCAGCAACTTTTGCTCAATCAGGCTAACCGACCTGTGGCGGCCAATATTTCTACTGTGAAACCCGCCACCGGAAAAGTCAATGCGTCTCAGGCAGGGGCGCAATCTTGGCTGACAGATGGGGGAGCTATTGTGAGGACACTCTCTTCCACCAACCCGTCCCCTAGCCACGTGAAGGTGACCCTAGTTTCTCCTATCGCCTCCAAGGGTTCGGCCAGCTTGATGTCCACTGCCAAGTCAACTCCTTCCACCAGCGCAGTCGTGGTGACCCAGGTGGCCAGCTCCATCATTTCCCATGGAGGCAAACAGATCCTTGACCTTGGCAGTCTGTCTGTCACCCAGATCCAGCAGCTCGTCAAGAACCAGGCCATCCAAATCAATACTGGAGCTGGTAACCCCACCACCCTTCTCTTGACGAAAGGCCTTCAGCAGTTGGCCACCAACAAATTGAGCTCACAACCCTCAGCAGCCTCTGTGCCGTCACTTTCGTCTGTTATGGTGTCGGGTCCAACGAATCCTAACCTTATTAAAATGCCAGTCATTCAGGGACAACCCGTGCCAAAAACTGACGTCAAGGACTTGGCTGGCAAATCTCTATTGTCTGCCTTGCCAACGGTAAATAATAGGTCTCAAATTGTCACCATTTCTGGCCTTCCGTGTAGTCAATCAGGGTCCATGACCGTTTTGTCCGGTCGTCAAGTCGCTGCCCAGCTTCCCGTCATCCGCACCATCATCAACCGCCCTGTGCAAAATGCCCCCATGGTGAGAGCCATCAACTCGTCTATGCTAGGAGCCTCCATTCCCGTACCACACGTCGTCACAGGGGTTCCCAGAATGCCATTATCTCAAGGGTCATTCACTGTCGTCTCTGGAGGTTTTTTGCCCCGGGCTCCTGTTCCAAGGATTATCAGCTCAATTTCTTCAAATTCCTCAGCGAACATTTCCTCTACAACCCAGGGCTCCTCTGCCAACAAAGAGAACCCACCTCTCTCCTTGAACACTGCCCCTGGCACAGACAATCTTCTAGGAGAGACCATAGATCTCCAAAAATCCAACCAAGTTAACATTCCATTCTCCACTCATTCCTCTCCCCAGAAGAAATATGCTAGCAATGTGACAGTGAAGGCTTTGCTTGAGAATAGAATCATCAAGAAACCGGATGGCGATGGAAGTGTTGCTCATGTGCCTCATATGCTTGGACCTGGCTCGCAATCAATTATCAGCAGTAACGCCCAAGAACTGATTCCCTTGCAATCAAACAACAATACATGCCTTAGCAGCATCAACTCCACGGGTACAATTTCAGAAACTGCAAGGATTGGTGCAGATGGTCAAATCTGCTCTCTCATTTCATCCCAGGAGACATCCGCCATTGGCCAACCAGCTACTTTGCATATGCAGTCACTCTCTGTAGATTCCGCCATCCAGCCACTATTATCTTCATCCGTTCAGGTTTCCCTTCCAACTGTCAATATCAAAGTGCCGTCTCCTAATACCCTTCCTTCTCTTACACACAACATAAATAGCACTGTTAGCGTCCAGTCTACTAAAGTCCCGATACCGGTCGCATCGGCAGATAACAGTAAAACTGATGATTCGCTGTTTTCTTTAACTGGAGAGCTTCAGCAAAATAGGCCGCTTATTTCATCAGCAGTTAGGATGGTGATAGGCAATGCGGATGGCACACAGGCTTCTACTTCTGGCACTGTTGGACACGCGCAATACTCTCAGGCCACTTCTGCTGTTGATGCAAAGGCCGTGACTGTGAGCACCCCGAGTGGCTCCGTGAATTTGAAAAACGTTATGCTAAAGCTCACGCCTCCTAAAAGCGGTACTGCCAGCCCATTCCTGCAGGGATTTATGACTTCCAAGGGGAAACTCGTTATTCCACAAAACACTCTCCTTCAGCAGCATCCCCAGCAGGTTATTCAAGCCTCGCCTAACCGAGTCATATTGGCCAATGCAGCCTACAGCCCACAACTCCAGTCGGCTGGGCAACTCCAAGCAAAGCCAACCCAGATGGCCATTGGTAACTTGATTAGTCAGAATGCTATAAAGAATCTGGCCTTCAGCCAAAATTCTGTCGTCCAACCCATCCAGCAGCAGCAGAATGGACAAGTCGTTGTCGGCAGCTCACCACAGACTTCAGGGACCATCTCAGGAATATCTGCCCAAGCTATTCCGATTCCGAATGGAAACCCAGGCATCAAAGTGATGCTCATCAACCCTTCTCAACTCCGGCAACAGCAACACCTTGGTCAGATTAGCGCCAGTGGCAATTTGACGGGCACCGCTGCTGCTACCACCTCGACCAACCTGACAGCCCCACAGCCTCTCCACTCCAGTACTCCTGCCTCTGAGTTGGTCAAACAGATTGCCAACAGCACACAGCAGCTATTGGCCTCAGCACAGCAACAGGGACAATTAAGCAAAAGCTCACTGAGTGGCACCCCCCACCAACAAGGCAGCATGCAAATGATCAACAACCAGACGGTGAATTTGAATGCAGCAGCCATGGCTTCAAATCCTAATGCGGCTGTGCAAGGATTGAACCCTGGCCAGGTGACCCTCAAGGCCAACCTCAGTCAGGCCAGTGTCAGCTCACAGCTGGCTGCTCAAATTTTGGCCTTGCAACAAAATTGTGGCAAAGGCCTTCAACTGAAACAATTACAACCACACCAACAGCAACAGGCTGGTATTATCCTTGCAGCAAAGGCAACATCTATTCAGGAACAGCAGCAGCAGCAAGTCCAGCCGTCTGTCATGGCAGTACAGCTTCAGCATTTAGGCGGCCAGGTTTTACCTGGGGTTGGGGGGATCACTCAGGTCCAAGTTCCAGTGTCACAGCTTCAAGCTTCTGCTTCCCAGATTGCCACTGTACAGTCCCCCATTGTTGGGGCCAAATCGATACAGCCAGGTCAGGTTGTTCAGTTGGCCGTGAACCCCCAAGCAGTCAATCACAACCCCTCTGTCTTAAACCAGTCCCAAGCCCCTCAGATTGTGCAGGTGGCAGCCAGTCAGCTGAGCCCCCATCTCCAGTTGGCAAATCAGGGCATTTCACAGTTACCACAGCAAGGCAGTGTTATCTTACAACAATCAAATTTAATACCAAATCAACAGGCATCCAGTTTCTTGCCAAAACAAATGAACAGCGGCCTAAATCAACATAAAGCTGTCCATCAGTCAATAGTTGGCGGTGTGGCCTTGACCCAACAGCCCCAGCAACTTCAATGCAGTCAAGCTCAGATTCAGCTGGTCATCAATCCATCCGTGACCTCATCTACGCCAATTTCTATCAGTTCTGCCATCCTTAAGAAGCCAGTGCCGAATTCTTCTGTCAGCGTGCCACAATTAACCAACACACCTCAGATCATCAGAGCTATCGTCAACCCCAGCATAGGCATGTCATCCGCATTAAGCGCCCCTCATTTGCTCAGCCCCTCCAAATTGACAGTGTCACAAGCTCTCCTTGGCTCGTCACGGTTGTCTCAAGTAATCACCCAAAATGTTGCCAATGCAAACCAGCTATTGATCTCCCCAGTCAAACTTACTCCACAAATACCACAGGTAAACCGACTGGCACCAGCTAAATTGTGCAGTTCATCAGCCACGCCTCTACCGCTTGGCATAACGAATACATCCACAGCTACGTCACAACTCGTCCAGAAATTACACTTCAACAGTAGTGGGCAGGCTATAGGTGCATCTCAAGGAGGAAGTATTGTACAAAGGCCCGTCGTTTCAGTGCGCATGCCTGCTACAGCTAACTTGAATCAAACTGTTGTTTCCGTTAACTCATCTTCTCAAAACCAGACAAGTGGTTTATCGTCTATGGAGCCCATGCAATCATATGGATCAACAATTACCGCGACAATACCCCTTAAAACCAGCAACGACCATGGCCAAAACCTCACTATGTCTCTTCCATCTGCCACTGTGAAGCAAACTCTAAGAATGAATCTGTCCGGTACACCAATTTCAAAATCATCATTGGCTTCAAACAACCCGCTTCAGCCATCTGATACCCTTGGCAATAATAATGATGCCGTGGAAATGAGAGAAAATGGAGAGAACTGTCTAACCCAAGACGCCAGTGATGTAGCAAGCTTTGCAGTTCCAGACAATTCTTCACTTGTCTCTGGTGTCACCACAGGTCGCAGAAATACTTTCAGCGGAAGCCAGGTTAATCCCAAGACGGGTATCCAGCGGAACACATCAGTTGATGAACCTTCCAGCTCTCTCCAATCCAAAGAAATGGATGAAAAAGAAGCTGCCCTCAATCTTCTCACGTTGGCCAACCAACCCCTATGATCAGCAGTTTATAGACAAAACTAATGTTAATGTTGAGGGACCAATACAGCAATGGGAACCTTGGTGATACAGTGGTCGCTGGATAAATGTATGCCTTGTGGACACGAAGGAGAACTTTTATATTATGCAGTTCTATTCAAGAGAGGCCATAACTTCTGATATATGCATGTTGTTGGATTTTTTTTACTTTACCACTGGGCCATGT
>JAUEKV010384027.1:0-10331 GCA_031833985.1 Ancula gibbosa
TCCTTCAATCATTCCTTCCCCTCTCTTCCTGCAAGGTACGTCGTATGCCTCCTTCACTCCTTCCCTTTTCTCTCCCTTTCTTCCTCCCTTCAATCGTTCATTTAATAATTATTTCCTCTTTTCATTTTTTTTCTTTCATTTAATTAATTCTTTCATTCATTCCTTTAATCTTAGCTTTCCCATCTTCAAATGATCTTTCCTACCTTCTTTTCTCTTTCGTTCTTTCATTTCTCCATCTTCTTTCGTTCCTTCTTTGCTTCGTTCCTTCTTTCCTTCCTTCTTTTATTTATTTGTTCTTTACTTTTTACGACTGGTCACTGAATAACAGAGCCAGAATAGTTTTGTCGGCCGTAGCGCGTTAACTTCAACTAACTGCCAACCATTCTTTAAAGTAAAAGTTAGTAAAATCTGTCAAGGCCATAAAGCACATTGGTGCTTATCCCAGTATCTATGGCGCGAAGCGGAACGAGGGATTAATGAACTCCCTGGAGGAGAGGCCAGTTCCTCGTAGGCTTTAATTTCACAGCAATATTGGTGCTGGTACCCACTTGGCACCTAGGTGAAGAAAGGAACAAAGCGTTAGGTGCATTTCCCAAGGGCACTACACAAAAACTGGTGTCAGTTGGATTCGAACCCACGACCATTTGATCATGAGTCCAAAGCGCTAACTACCCGACCACTGTGCCGAAAGACCCATTCGTTATGTCTGTTCTTTTACTGGAAAGATGGAGACTGGAACTGGAAGATAGGAGACGGTTCCGTTCAACGTCTGATGAGGTTATGTGGGAGCCCGACTTTATTTCTGTCGTTGTGATTCACATAGTCTAGATCTTCCACCGCTTCTGTTTCCATCAAGGGTATCTTCCGGGGAGGCTTTCCGTTGCTTATCTCATTTTCAAACCAATAGAGTATGCGACTATGACGTCACAGGCTAGGAAACTGAGAAACAGATAACACACAAGTTATGGGTAGAAATCATTAGTTGTTTAGTCCCCGTGTGACGTCATGACTTGTAAATGCCATTATCCGTCCACACAATATAATATACAGTAGCTATTCAGAGGTGTTTCATATAGGCCTATACATGTTTATATATTATACAGTAAGCCGTCGCAGAAAGATTGATTCTTGGTGGGAGGTGGTCTTTATTTTGATGGGTGCTTGTGGGAGGTTCCACTGTATTTAGTTATTTTAATGAAATGAGTCATGCTTATATTGTTTTTATTTGTGTCTGCGTTGTCCAGGCCTGATGGGCATCTTGTGGTTCGTCTCGTGGGTGCTGCTTGTCCACGACACACCAGCGCAACATCCGCGCATCTCTGCACGCGAACGGAAGTACATCGAGAAGAGCTTGGAGGGCATGATGCCCAAGGATCTGAAGGTACTGACACTGACACAGTTTCTAGTAGTGTTCAAATACGAAAGTACCGAATGCAATTTCTGGTAGTGTTCTAATCCTGGGTGAAGAGAAGGGTTTAGTTGCTAGTAATTTGACCGATCGGCACTCTCACTCCCGTTGTGTTAAAGTCCAGTAGGGATTCTACAACGTAAAGATACAGATACGGACTCTGAAAGTACGGATGCAAAGTCTAGTGTTGTTCAAAAACGAAGGTACCTACTCAAAGTATGTTGGTTCGAATCTGAAGGTACTGACGCAGGGTCTGGTGGTTCGAATCTGAATGTACTGACGCAATGTCTGGTAATGTTCGAATCTGACGGTATTGACAGAGGGGAGGGGCTGTTAGTTCGAATCTGAAGGTACTGGCGCAGGGTCTGTTTGTTCGAATCTGAAGGTACCGACGCAATGTCTGGTGGTTCGAATCTGAAGGTACCGACGCGTTGTCTGGTAGAGTTCGAATCTGAAGGTACTGACGGAGGGGAGGGGCTGGTGGTTCGAAACTGAAGGTACCGACGCAATGTCTGGTAGTGTTCGAATCTGAAGATACTGATGGCATGGAGAATATAGGAATATTATGCAATGTCAGATGAGTTTTATGGTTTGAATCTAAAAGTACTGAAGCAAGGTCTGTTTAACAGGTTATATTGTTTCAATATGCGATGAGTTGATATACGATGGTGCGTTTTGGAGGCTTTTTAAATTCCATTCGTTTGTAGCTTCTGAATTGAAATATTCTACTACTACTACTACTACTACTACTACTACTACTACTACTACTACTACTACTACTACTACTATTACTACACTACTTTACTACTGCTAATATTAATAATGTATATGGCGCCGAAGTATCCTTATTGAATGTATTGAAACTGTTCCTCGTGGCCAGACGAATGACAAGACGCCCTGGAGGGAGCTGGCCACGTCCAAGAGAGTGTGGGCCATCGTCATCGCCCACACGTGCAGCAACTGGGGCGAGTACACCTTCCTCACCAACATCCCCACCTACATGAAGGAGGTGCTGCGCTTCGACATCAAAAAGGTCAGTCTTCATCTCTTGACCTCTCGAACTCTTAACCTTTTCTTTCAATTTGTTTTCTTTTTTTCCGTATTATCTTTTTATAGTTTAGTGTTAAGAGAAACATAGAGTCTAATAAATAACATGCATGCATTCCCATCACGTCAGCTTTATTAGTTACTTAGCGTTATTTAGCGTTATTTAGCGTTGCTTACATCTCAGATGCCCATTGATCCTCTATATGCTGGACTCCAGGTTTGCTTCGTCCTCGAAATTAACTTGTTCGAGGCAGCCGATGATTTTTGACGTATAGTTGTAGACTATTTCCTGGTTTTCCCAGATCCTATCAAGTCTATTTTTTTAAAGGCATTTAGAAATAGAGTTTAGAGTCTCTACACACACAATTACACAAGGCAAACTGTTCCAAAGCTGTACTACTCTCACATTGAAGCTGGGATTGTGGGTCTCAAGTCTTGCCCTTTGTGGGAATAATTTCTTGCTGTTGCCCCGAGTTCATGTCCTGGATGCATTATCGGACGACCTCTTGATACAATGCCCCCCTTTCTCATCATATTTACCATTCACCATCGTATGTACATGTACTGTTTGGACCCGCCGAGGCATCTTAGGGTGTCAAAATATTGCACCTCTTTGCATTGTAATGACTTAAATCTACATCTGCATGAATGTTTATGTTTGTTGTTGTTTTTTTTTATCGCTTTTGTAACGAAAATCTAACGATGTTCTTTTTTACAGAAGATTTTCGATAACTTTTTTCTATAAATTAGATTTGTAAGGCGCATAGAGTTTGCTCATTGGGTGGGGTAGTGCACTATAAAAATGTTCATCATTATTATTATTATTATTATTATTATTATTATTATTATTATTAGGGCTACCTCAATAATAAATTAGTGTAAACCACGCTATGTTGTTGCAATTTATTGTGGTTAATTTTAATATTACTATTATTATTATTATTATTATTATTATTATTATTATTATTATTAGGGCCACCTCTACCATACCATATTAATTGTTTGGTCGTGTTCCCCAGAATGGCTTCCTGTCGTCCGTGCCCTACGTGTGCCTGTGGGCGGTGATCACCACGTCCAGCTGGCTGGCCGACTACGTCCGAAGAAAGGGCTTCCTGTCAACGGTGTCCACGCGCAAATCATTCGCTTGCATCGGTAACCATTGGTGATGCATTTCTTTTAGATAAGATAATATATAAAGAAGAAGAAGAAGAAGAAGAAGAAGAAGAAGAAGAGAAGGAGAAGGAAAAGTAGAAAAAGAAGAGGAAGAGGAAGCAATTACCATTCGTATACTTACATATAGCGCTCTACCTCATTCAATGACCAAGCTCCCTAGGCTTTCTTTTCCGTTATTTGGGATTAATCAAAATAAATTCATAAACAATTACATTAGAATTAGACCCTATCTTTTGCCTATTTCCTTTTGCAGGCTTTCTGGTGCCTGCAGTCTTCCTGTTGGGGCTGAGCTTCGTTGGCTGTTCTGAATCTCTGGCGGCAGTCGTTCTACTCACCCTGGGTGTGGCGCTGACAGGAAGTCAGTATGGCGGAGGATTGTACATGAACCCCGGGGACATTGCGCCGAAATACGCCGGTGTGATCTATGGGCTTTCCAACACAGTTGCAACCATCCCTGGCTTCCTGGCTCCCCTTGCCATCGGCTTCCTCACGGAAAATGTAAGTTTGAAGCGATGGAGGATGTAAGTTTGAAGCGATGGAGGATGTAAGTTTGAAGCGATGGAGGATGTACGTTTGAAGCGATGTAGGATGTAAGTTTGAAGCGATGGGTGATGTAAGTTTGAAGCGATGGAAAATGTAAGTTCGAAGCGATGGGGGATGTAAGTTTGAAGCGATGGAGGATGTACATTTGAAGCGATGGAGGATGTAAGTTTGAAGCGATGGGGGATGTAAGTTTGAAGCAATGGGTGATGTAAGTTTGGTGACATTGGATTGGTTTTAAGACAGAAAGTGTAAGTTTAGTGATATTGGATTGGTTATAAGACAGAAAATGTAGGTTAAGTGACATTGGTTTTTTTTCGGGTTTTTTTCTTTTTCTTATCAAGACTTGATATTGTATTGCATTACATGTATCATCTGTAGCATACTTCTCATTTTTTTCTTTTTCTTTTCTTTTGTGTGTTCTTATCAAGACCCGATACATGTATTACATTACAAATTGCATAGTACATTCATCTACATCAAACTTGTCATTTTGTTGTTATTATTTTCCTTGTTTTGTTTCCTATTGCTCCCACAGCAAACGCAAGAAGAGTTTTGCATTACATGTATCATCTATAGCATACTTCTCACTTTTTTCTTTTTCCTTTTTTTTTGTGTTCTTATCAAGACCTGATACATTACAATTGCATAGTACATTCATCTACATCAAACTTGTCACTTTGTTGTTATGTTTTCTTTGTTTTGTTTCCTATTTGTAATTTCCATGTTTAGATCAATAAAGTTTATCTTATATTATCTTATCTTATCGTATATCTCCCACAGCACAGTTTATCTTATATTATCTTATCTTATCGTATTTCTCCCACTGCACAGTTTATCTTATATTATCTTATCTTATCGTATTCCTATCACAGCACAGTTCATCTTATATTATCTTATCTTATCGTATTCCTGCCACAGCAAACGCAAGAAGAGTGGAGGAACGTGTTCTACCTGGCAGCCATCATCTACGTGGTCGGGGCGGTGGTGTTTGTCCTCCTGGGTAGCGGTGACCTCCAGCCCTGGGCCGTGGCCTCTACGGAGGAGGAGGTGGAGGAGGAGGACGGCCAGGTCATCTTCAAGCCGCACAAGGCCAACGGCGCCAATGGTTCCAAGAATGGCACTGGCATGTCGGATCTTTCAACGCACGACCTCACCAGCCCTTTGACGAGCTGCGACCCAGATGATTCCTCCCTTGAAAACGAAAAACGTGTTTGAGACCGGCATTCCCAGGGCTTTATGCCTTATGGCTAGATTCGCAGCTACTGGCCGTTATTCACAGGTCTTATAATGCCTTTACTCCGTCTCAGACTTTAGGCACTTTAGGCCTGCATTCATAGAAACAGGCATTTGTTCATAGAAACAGACTTTAGGCCATACACAGGCCTTTATTCACAGTCACAGGCTTTAGGCATTTATTCTCAAACCTTTATTCACAGTCACTGGCCTTAGGCCTTTTTTGTAAATCTTTATTCACAGTCACTGGTATTATGCCTCTATTCGCAGTCACTGGCCTTAGGCCTTTATTCGCAGTCACTGGCCTTATGCCTTTATTCGCAGTCACTGGCCCTTATGCCTTTAATCACAAGTCCTTAATTGCAGTCTCTGGCCTTTAGCCATATTCACAGTTGTTGAGCGAAGTTCTTTATTCAGATATCTTTATTCGCAGTCGCAGGGCTATATCAGCGGATAGCTCTCTAAGATCATCATTTGCTTACAACATTACCAGGCAAAACCATTGCGCTACACAATGCATTCCAGACATTTTGATTGTGCGTCGAGCGTGGTGAACATTGTATGGAGAGAGGAAACAGTAATGCATGTAGTGCGTTAACCTCCACTAAGAATTCAAGACTTGAAAGATGCTAAGAAAGATCAAATGACATTGCAGTGGAAATATTATAATTGTTATGCTTTAGTTTGATTTGATACTATTTTTATGTGATATTTTTAATTGTGTATTTTTACATCTAATGATACCGCCGTCACTGCTATGATAAATGTACTGTCCTTAAATCCAAGTGGATTTAAAGTAACACCCTTCTTAATGGTTTTGTTTCTTTAATCCTTATATGATACATGACGTACATGTAATATTATCCAACTTATGACCTTAATGTCTTAATGTGATGAATTCGAATTTTCAAATTTCGAATCTCCACATACTAGCAACATCTTCATTGCTGATAAAGAAAAAGAGATGTATTAATTTAAATTCCCTCTCAACTAAAGGACTTCTAAACGAAACCACAACTATTTTAAACTATGGACCTCAGTTTTTCATACTATTACACCCAACACTTGTTGCTTTATATATACCTGCTTCCATGTGGGTGAATGTGAGTCAAATGTTTAAGACGTGTATTGGTGCTTGAAGCGGGTTGTTGGGTTATTTTCTTCAATGAAAATGTTTTGGAATAATACTAATTAATACACTGAGTAAATGTTGATAGCCTCAACCAGGCTCGATTTCGACAAAATTTGTCGACTTCATAGCAGTGGCAATAATTAAATTAGGCTCCATTGTATATATGTAAAATACTTTATCCTGTTTTATTTCTCTAAATGCATTGACAATGTTCAAAGACGGAATACTCCTCTATCATCCGGGTGCTTTGTGGCGCTGGTTCTGCCAACATTAAGCCAACGGCTCTCTGCCAGGTGATATATGCCATAAGCACCGTCAGTCATTGTATGGTGGCCCCGAATTAACGGAAAGCCAGTTCTCTGTGAGATTTAAAAGTGTGTGCGCTTTCGCAGTTCCTAGGGTCCTAGGCAAAGCGCTGAAGTGACTCATTCATACTCATTACTCATATTATATACTCAGAGCTTCCATTCACATTCACATAGCAGCATCTTAAGAGTTAAACATTGTATGCTCTACCTTGTGTGAAATTCAATTCGATGACAAATCTGTTGATGAGATCATCGCGTTAACTTTCTATTGAGGAGAAATCATTCCTTTTTGACGTCATGTCGAAATGGTAATACTCTGCAAAGGAGAAATCATTCCTTTTTGACGTCATGTCTTAATGATAATACTCTGCAATGTAGAAATAATTCCTTTTTGACATCATGTCTTAATGATAATACTCTGCAAAGGAGAAATCATTCTATTTTGACGTCATGTCTTAATGATAATACTCTGCAAAGGAGAAACCATTCCTTTTTGACGTCATGTCTTAATGATAATACTCTGCAAAGGAGAAATCATTCCTTTTTGACGTCATGTCTAAATGGTAATACTCTGCAAAGTAGAGATCAAGCTTGTTGCTTTTATGTGATGCAATGACGTGCAATTCTTGAATTTATATCAATATGATATTGATATGAATGTAAAATATACGCTTGTTATAAACCACATTGTTTTGTAATTTGAACAATGATGTTAATCTTGGATAGGTTATATTGGTGAACGAGAAAAAAATCTTTGGATTAACCGGACTGATTTTGCGTACCTTACTTGTTGATAAAAGTATTTACGTTCAGAGATCAGTCAGGAAAGGATAACTCTATAATGTAGTGAGTTGAATCGGATTTATTATTCTTTATTATCTCCCATGGAGAAAGTTAAGCAATGGCTCCCTAAGACGAGTTACAACGATACCGTGATAGTATTTTCTCTATTGTGTAACGTGAAAAAGAAGAGACATTTCGTTACTTGTATGAAGAATGTGGTGTCTCCCTTGGTTTCTCTATTTGGAGTGAGTCTCCTTAGGTAAGCCTGAAATATTGTGCCAAAGCTTGAAAAAAAGAATAAAAGGATCCTAATACTTAATAGGGTGTTAGACTGAATGCGGTTTTCATTCTCCTTGACACAGTATCTCAGGTTTACCCACATTTAAATGTTATTCTTTTCTTCAGGTTAATTATTGTAATGATTGGTGGAAAGTAGATCTTATTGTACTTATTATGCATCATTAAGGAGGCCTAGGTGGCGGCTAATTTGATAATGCCCCCCTCCCCCCCATTTACGACGAGGCGATTTAGTGCCGCTGCGGAGTTCCCGGTCCCGGCTTCTATTTGAATCAGAGGCCCTGGTTTTATATTTTCTTCTTCAATTTGTATAACAGTAATAACACATGTATAAAAAATTGAAGAAGAAATTATAAAATTTAATATAATTATAATACTTTGTGTATTTGTCTCACCTCTGATACACACACAGGGGCCATTATATCCTATATCCTACATCCGTTTGTCAAACCATTTGTACTGTACTTATGCTGATGATTGTTTAAAGAGGACACAAATGTTAGCGGTCAGCGGCTTCTTCTATGAAGAATTCCAAATCTCTGTTGAAGCATTCTTGCCCAGATGTCACAGTTAACTCTCCAATTCCAATGTTATTATGGTTCATTAAAGTTTTTTTATTTTAGGGACAAAAAGAAAAATGAAAATTCTAATCCTTGTCTTTTTATCCATTCAATGTGTGAAAAATGTTTAACATTATTACAATATGTATGAAGTGTCTAGATATAGAGGCTATTTGCCAAATGTCTCTCTTTTATTACGGATATAAAATAACCAATTTTTGTTTAATTATTGCGGTATATGTACATTGTATATGTTATATTATTATTATTATTATTATTATTTTTAATATTATTATTATTATTATTATCATTTTTGTTATAGTAATATTAGATGTATTACTATTACTGTCATTATTATAATCATCATTATTATTATTATTTATATTATTAGTATTATCGTTGTTATAACCATTATGGTAACATTGATGCCTCCTGGTGCTAGAGATTGAGATTGGCATCCGATGATGGTGGTGGTGGTGGTGGTGGTGATGATGATGGTGACGTCGTGATGATCATGATCATGGTGGTGGTGGTGGTAGTGGTGGTGGTGGTGATGATGATGGTGACGTCGTGATGATCATGATCATGGTGGTGGTGGTGGTAGTGGTGGTGGTGGTGATGGTGGTGGTGGTAGTGGTGGTGGTGATGATGATGGTGACGTGATGATGATGATCATGATGGTGGTGGGGATGATGGTGGGGATGGTGCTGAAAGTGTTTGAATTTCCCAATACTCTTATTTATTTGAAATTACAAAATAAATTACTGCCATTCGCACAGAAGAAGGAGGATGAGGAGCAGGAGAAGGTTGATGAGGAGGAGAAGAAGGAGGATGAGGTGGAGGAGAACAGGAAGATTAATTAGAAGGCAATAAAGTGCCTTAAGAATTGACGAGGGAGGATACGGGAATGTAAACTTATACATTGCATGTATCGGTTATCTACGATTTGCTTCTTTAAATTGATTAAGAAATATATTTTACTTCTGTGTTATTATAATTTATCATAATTCTTTGTTTGGGGTCATTTTGGTTTATTATTAATATTAATAATATTATTATTGTTTGTTCATCTTCACTGTAGGTAATGCATGATGAGTTTTATTCTTTAATTGATCATCTAACTAAACAACGACAGGACACTACTTCAAAGATCTGATGTTTTTACATACCTGATGATTTCTTCTTTTTTCTTTCCTTTTTCTCCATCATATTAAAGATAAAGATAAAGAGTGCATTTATGTAGCGCTTTTACCCCGAGATAGTCTCAGTTTCAAAGTGCTTTACACAGCAAATCTCCCCCAGCAGGCCTAATCATTCAATTACCATCACAACTCCATGAGCAGCATACAGCATAACTGGTATTCTCTAACATACTGACAAGATCCTCCACTGCCTAGAATGCTGGGTACTCAATTACATCTGGATGGACTGAGGCGGCCATGAAAAATGTATGTCCCTATGGGTATTGAACCCGGGACCTCTGCTGAAGTCAGACGCTCTACCACTTGAGCCTGAATATAATTAATTCTTCTTGGTTATTGCCATTGATGCATTTTCCCTTTTTAAAGTAAAGTCCTTCCTTGATCTCATCTTCCATTTTGCCCTCGACCTTCCTCTTGGTCTTGGTGATTGCTCATTAAATGATTTCATATTCTAGACCTTCCATATGTTTAGGAAATAAATCACATGTACTTCAGAAAGCCACTATAGGCCTACTTGTTAGCAATTCAATTATCCTATAATAGTTGATATTGAATCTATAATATCATATTACAATTTCATTGTAATGAATGTGTACCATGACATGTACTTTCTGTCAATGGGATGATTAAGTTGTGTCTTATCTT
>JAUEKV010387360.1:5000-10313 GCA_031833985.1 Ancula gibbosa
TATCATTATTAATAGTATTGTTATTATCATCATTATCACCATTATCATCATTATCATCATTATCATCATTATCATCATTATCATCATTATCATCATTATCATCAACATCATCTTCATCCTCATCCTCATCATCATCATCATCATCATAATCATCATCATCATCATCATCATCATCTTATAATCACTATTATTGTTATCATTATTAATAGTATTGTCATCATCATCATCATTATTATCATCGTTATTCCCCGCGTCCCAGACCAAATCACCGAGATTGAGAGGCAGAGCCTGGCCTCTGTGCTGTGCCAGACCACAGGAATCACGTCAGCCCAGCGAAACGTCTTCCGCACCGTGGACACCAAGTAAGCGCTTGCCTCGTTCTCGAGTTATCTTCCCTTTCGTATTCATTGGTGTCTTTCCATTTCCTTTCCCTTCCTTTCCCTTCGTCCTTTACTTTCTGTCCCATCCTTCATTATTTTACTTTCTTTCGTTTCGTTTTCTCTTTCCTTCCTTACTCTCATTTCCATGTTTGGATTAATAAATTAAACTTATCTTATCTTATCTCCCTTACTTCGCTTTCCTTCCCCCCTATTTCTCTTCTTTGCTTTGACTTACTATATTTCCTTTCATTTTAATTCCTTTCCGTTCTGTTCATTTCCATTCCTTTCCTTCCTTATTTTACTGTACATTTATCCCCACTTCCCTCCCTTTAAATTAAAATATAAAAAAACCCAACTTTTCTTCATTATTATTTTTTTAACCCCCAAAAAACAATAGCAAACAAAACAGAATTATTATTTTTTGGCATTATTGTGGCATTTTTGCAATTAATTTCTAGAGTACTATGTATTATCTGTGGCGCCGATGGTGTAACGGTTAGCGCCTTGGACTACGGATCGAAAGACACCGGGTTCGACCCTGACTTCTACCACTCCAGTGTTATGCCCTTGGGAAAGGCATGTTACACTATCCCACACTTCACCCAGGTGTCAAGTGGGAAAATAAACCTGCGAGACACTGGCTTCTTCTCAGGGGGTGATCATTGATCACTCGTTCCGCTTAGCGCTATGGAAACTGGGGATAAGCACCAGCTCTATGAGCCTCATGGCCTAAATTAATTAATGTATTATCAACCTCTCCGTGTTTCCCCCACAGCAACGTCCTCAGAGCCTGCAGCGAGTACCGAACGTTGAACTTCGACCTATTCTAAACACGGAGGATGAGATAAATGGAGGACATCTTTATGAAATTCTGACTGCTCATTTGTTTTATTTTCATATTTTCAACTTTGATATTAGTTTCCTTCTGCAAGAATGTGATATAAGCACTTCTGTGAGATATATTGTAGCTCTTATATAAAATTGATTTATTTAGATGTTTTTAAATAAAAGAATTATTTGAATTTTGAATTAGTTTTTGCATCCCTTTCGTTCTCTTCTCTATGCTTATGTGTCTTATGGAGTATTCGTCATATATAATCGATACTTTAAAGTATGATATTTCATATAATAGATACTCCGCAAGACACGTAAGTTTAGGTTTACGCCTTCTATGTGTTGTGTAATATCGTCCTCCAAAGGTAGGCCACAAATAAAAGAAAACAAAGAAAGATAAATCAGAATAATACTAATAATAAAGGATAACATTTATTATAAAACTCATAGCGGCAATTGACATCATGCTCTTAGCGCTTTTGAGTGATGAATCCATTGACAGACCATGGATGGGGTGGGGGGGGGGGGGGATATGAAAGAGCCTTTTCCCAGAAAGAACACGCCAGTCCAAGGCGGTAAGGATTCAAACACGGTGACTTTCAGTTGCCATTCAGACTGGTTAACCACTTGACCACATGGCCCCAACGGCAATAAGGAGGAAAACCCTTGATCCAAGCTTAGGGGAACTAGGAGTCCTGATTATACTTGGCATACGGCTTGATGTGGTAGTTTGCCATTGCTTTCCACTCTGACTTTACTTTGCTTAGTCTGAATAGACTTCGCTGCTATCCATTCTGCTGCTGCTGGGTGAACAGAAATGCCGAAAAAACTGTCCTGACTGGGGGTCGAACCAATCGCTAGTCAGACGATCTACCAACTGAGCTAACGGGCCACTCTTAAAATTTAATTGACCGGAAATTGTAATTCATCTTTATTTTTATTTTTTAAGTGGCGCCGATGGTGCAACGGTTAGCGCTTTGGACTACGAATCGAAAGATATCGGGTTCGAGCCTGACTTCTACCACTCCGCGTCATGCCCTTGGGAAAAGTATTTTACTCTATCCCATACTTCACCCAGGTGCCAAGTGGGTACCAGAATTGCTGGGAAAGTAAAACTGCGAGAAACTGGCGTCTTCCCCAGCGGGTGATCTTGTTCACTCGTTTCCGCTTAGCGCCATAGAAACTGAGATAAGCACCAGCTCTATGGGCCTCATGGCCTTAAAGGAATTACTTTATACTTTATAATTTTGCTATAGAGAAAAGTTGCAGTTACAGCCTTTTACTATGAATCCTGCAATAGCTGTAGCTTGTGAAATAATAATGATCTTTATCTGTTTCATCCACATGGGAAATTTGCGTTACAATGACATACACAATGTTCACTCCAATGCATAATGCAATAACGTATAGCATTATATCTACACAAAGAGACCGAATAACCTAGACTTGCGTGTCCTGTGTGGTATTTATTATATAAAGTTTCATTCTTCATAGTATTAATTCTATATACTATAATATGCTCTGCAAGATACGTAAGTTAAGGTTCCCTCACAGACCTTACATAATGAAATCAATATCAAGTCTTTGTCAGCCGTTACACTACAGTGCAGTGCTCGGTTCACCCGGTTATAACCCAGTACTCATTCACACCTTTTTGACTGTAGGCCGGTCATTAGAGTGAACCACTCCGGCATTATGCCCTTGGGAAAGGCATTTTACACTATCCCACACTTCACTCAGGTGCCAAATGGGTACCAGCACTGCTGGGAAAGTAAACCATCGGGAAACTGGCTTCTTCTCCAGGGGGTGTTCATCGATCACTCGTTCCGCTTAGCGCTATAGAAACTGAGGATAAGGACCAGCTCATATGGGCCTCATAGCCTTACAGGAATTACTTTTCATTTTAGAGTGAACCTATAATATGTTGACACCTTCCTCTGATAAGAAGAAGAAGGAGCCAAGATCTGTGGAGATGGGAGTATGGCGGGTCAACCGTACATAGCTGAAATAAAAATGCCGGACATAGCGATAAAACTGTCAGAAATAATGGAAGGGCAATTGCAGTATATTATTATTATTATTATTTATCAAATACCAGATGAAAAGAAAGTGTGAAAGTCTGACGTCATCTGCAAATGAGGAATGTTGCGCAAATGAGGAATGTTGCGCAAATGAGGAATGTTGCGCAAATGAGGAATGTTGCGCAAAGTAACCGCATGTGGTAAGCTATAATTAGAATGTGCTCACTCGTTCATTTTAATAATATACTACTCAAACCCAATGTTTAGCTGTTAAGTTCCAGCCTGGATCGTATGACGTCACGCCTTGTATATAACTAACTAAGCATCTTTTAAGGACTCAATCTTTCATACTGATATGAAACTAACCTAACTCAGCGTTTAGCTGCTAAGCCCCAGCATGGCTCTTATGACGTCATGACTTGTATATAAACAACTAAGCATCTTAAGGACTCAATCGTTAATACTGATATTAAACTAATCAAACCCAAAGTTTAGCTGTTAAGACGGGCATGGCTCTTGTGAGGTCACGACTTGTAGATTATAACTAAGCATCTTAAGGATGCATTCGTTCATACTGATATGAAGCCCTGAGATCACCGATTATGGTGCGCGGGGCTTTAATCCCAACTTAACTAACTAACTAACTACTGATAAGAAACTGACCAAACACAGAATTAAGCTGCTAAGCCCCAGCATGTCTCATATGACGTCATGACTAATTGTATATATTAATAAATAACTAAACATCTTAAGGACTCAATCCATTCATACTTATATGAAAAAATCAAACACAATGTTTAGCTGTTAATACGATCATAGCTCGTATGACGTTACGATTTGTAAATAAATAACTAAGCATCTTAAGGACTCAATCGTTCATACTGATATGAATCTAATCAAGCACAGTGTTTAGCTGCTAAACACCAGCCAGAATCTTATGAGGTCACGACTTGTTTATAAATAACTAAGCATCTTGAGGACTCAATCGTTCATACTGATATGAAACTAAGCAAACACAGAATTTAGTCTGACCCATAGAGGATGGCTTCCGAACCAGCGGCAATGTAACCAGAAACGGTTGAACACCGCGGTCATCCTCCTAGCCAAAAAAGAATTAAAAAATGGTTTAGCCCCAGCATAGCTCTTGTGACATCACGACTTGTAAATTGTATGTAAGCCTTCTAAGACTTTTCTAAGAGCCAAGATTTATCGGTGATGCCAAATAAGAACGATTTATATATCCATATATCTATTTATTTATATATCTATCTATTTATACTGACTAACATCTCGCCATTCGCTTGGAAGCGCTAGCCACGGCTTGACTGGGAAGATGAGTTAGGATCACGGCGAGGGCACAAAATGATTGATGGGCTCGATTCTACACTCATAGAATCAATTATATAAAGGAACCCTTGAGGATAAACACTATATTGGTGGATGGAGAAAAAAAAGAGAGGGAGGGAGAGAGGAAGAGAGAGAGAGGAGAGAGGAAGAGAGAGAGAGGAGAGAGTGAGAGAGAGAGAGGGGGAGAGAGAGAGGAGAGAGAGAGAGAGAGAGAGAGAGAGAGAGAGAGAGAGAGAGAGAGAGAGAGAGAAAGAGAGAGAGAGCGAGAGACAGACAGACAGATAGACATACAGACAGACAGAGAGGCAGAGAGACAGAGATAGAGGGGAACGAGGGGAGACACACATACACACATACACACACACATACATACATACATACACACACACACAAACACACATACATACATACATATATACGGATACACAGACAAGCGGGCACACATAAAGATAGACAGAAAGACATGACGACTCATAGATAACCAATTACATAAAAAGATCCCTTGAGGATAAACACTAGATTGGTGGAGCAATAGTGAAAAAAGAAGTGTGCAAGTACTTGATGAAAAGAGGGCTCGATTGAATAGGGCAGGAGAGAACATGGCATGCAAGGCGGAAGAGGGAAAGAGGGGAGGGAAAGGGAGAGAGAGAGAGCGAGAGAGTGAGAGAGAGAGAGAGAGAGGGAGAGAGAGAGAGAGAGAGAGAGAGAGAGAGAGAGAGAGAGAGAGAGAG
>JAUEKV010388471.1:0-10102 GCA_031833985.1 Ancula gibbosa
CCACCGGGATTTACCGGTGGTGATTGATGCTTCCCTTACTATATTGTATGATTCTTTACTTTACCAGCACATTATAGTCTTCTTTGTCGCATACCACTTCCGGTGTATTATTGTAAGTTAAAGAATTATTTTTAAAAGGATGAGTGTTTATATCTTGTTCTTTAATTCCCCACCTCTTCTTACTCTCAACCACATCTTCTGGCAATTTATATCTCTGCCATTACATCTCATTGCTTGAATAATCCACAGATGATGGCGAAGACAATCTACCTGGTGATATTGATGAAAATTCTCCCAAATCTCGAAGCATTCCACACACATTGGCAACAACCTCCACTCCCCTGGTGAGGGGCCGAAAGACAGACACCTCTCTGTACCACATGTCCATGATTCTGGCCTCGGTGGCGATGGGTTTCGACATCGGCATCGCCAACACACGCGCCATTCATCCGCACTTGCACTCTCCCGACGCGGAAGACGACCGGGGCGTGCGCAAAAGAGACTCCTATATCAATAATCGACGAGACGCCTATCTGGCAGCTGTGAGGGACGCGTTCATCGAACCGGAGGGCGACTTTCGTTCGTACCATGCCCCTCCCCAGGGCTACTGGCATACTTATCATGGCGGGCAAAGTCGCCAAAGGCCCAGTCTCTACACAGACTTCGAGCCTTTCAATCTGGCCAGCCAAGATCCAGATGCCGCCCCTCCTCCTCCCCCTGCCGGTGGATCTGGCTACAGCAACTACAATGTTCACACCTCGTCGCACCGCTCTTCTTTTGCAGAGAGTGAGGCCTCCAGCGCATCTACTGCTACTCCGATGACCGAACGCACTGTGATTTACAATCGCCAGCACTCCTCTGAAAGTGGGTTGGACGTTCCGTTGGCCAAACCAAGCGGTCCTGGCGATGGGGGAGGA
Organism: Ancula gibbosa; assembly: GCA_031833985.1. Classification (NCBI taxonomy): domain Eukaryota; kingdom Metazoa; phylum Mollusca; class Gastropoda; order Nudibranchia; family Goniodorididae; genus Ancula; species Ancula gibbosa. The sequence goes on from JAUEKV010388471.1 coordinate 918, forward strand.
TCGGCGTCCGCCGCTAGCAAGCCCCAACGCCGGTCGGTGACCTTTGAAGACGACTTCATGCCGCCCGACTACAACAACAAATACGGCAGCAACGCTTTCACTTCTCATCGAAGAACCCCTTCCAATACCTCAAACTCCTCCTCAACTCCCGTAGATCCCGATTCAAGGTACGGGGGCGCCGGCTTCTCGTCGGACCTCTACCGTCCCCCACCATACCCAGTAGACTATAATCCATCTCTATCATCTCAACAACAGCGGGTCCATCCCCGTCGGCGCCAAAGCTCCGACCCGCCTCAACGTCCCACCACCCTTGACGTTGGTAGGGTGGGCGGCCCCTCGTCGAGGCCGCTGCCGATCCAACTCAAGTACCCGGTCGCATCATCAGCATCCGCATCAGGGGCCGGGCCGCAACCGCAAGGCATTATTCGTGATCCGAGCAGCCGCGCCCATGGCAGTAGCAGCCTGATCGGAGAGGAAGCAGCAATCCGGCACCCCCCATCCAGCAGCAGCCGGTCGCACTTGTCTCCCGGCAACACACCGCCGCACATAGCCCACCAGAGAACCCTTTTAGACATCGACGTGGAAGGTCAGAATCAGGATGCCACCCGGCCCTTAGTAGTGCAAGACACAGATATGCAAACGTTTTTATAGCTGACTCGCAAAGTCATGGTATAGTTTTCTGTTTTGTTTATGGTTTTTGTTTGTTTTAATACTTAAGTTAAAAATTTAATTAAACGTAGTATGTATAGACATGTACGTAGTATGTATAGGCATGTACGTGGTAGCCCATTTGAATACCTTATTTTTGAAATATCTCTTGTTATTATTATTATTATCATTATTATTATTATTTTTATTATTATAGATTATACATCTGTTACATATATAATATTATGTTAGTTATTTTTTGTTTTGTATTATTATGTTTTACTTTGCTTTGATTTATGTTATTGTTTATACTTCTTTTCCCCCCCTACACCATGAACTAAAATCATATCTTTAAACAGGTTTTGTGGAAACCTACATTACCTACTATCCAAATTAGTTTATTATGATTATCTTGACCAATATCAGTTCCATTATCATGAATGAAGTAATTATTCCTCCTTGCATTTTTTCGAACGACTGTGCTGAGATTGGCAGAGAACAGTCTAGTGTTGTGTCCTTTCCTGTCTTTAGAACTGGACATGATATGTATACCATTATCAAACAACTTCTTCCAAATAAACTGAGAACCCATAATTGCCTTAAGATATCAAAGAATTGTTACAATCTAGTTCATGTAATTTAATTGATAAGGGACCATTTTGAATAACCAAAAATGTAATTAATCAATTATACACAGCACGGATGTTGATATGATGTGTAATAGGGTTGAGAAAAGAATTATTGTATCTCGTCCTAGCAAAGTTATGTTATTTTAATTTTTTTTAAGCTGCTTTGGATATTGTATATAAAATTTTATTTAAACTGAGCCTCAAAAGAATACTTTTCAAACAAGTCTATCTTTAAATTCTGTTAAAAGAGAACAACAAATTGATTATTGTTTTATAGACTTAAATTGTTCCATTTTATTTTAAAAAAATTAAATGCATTATGAAAGACATTGATAAAGAATTAGATGATTACACGTTCCTCTTAGTCGCAAAATAATTTGAATCTTTGTCGGGTCATCTGAATGTCTGCTGCTTTTATAATACAATTTTATTTTTGTTATACGCTGAATAGAAGAAATCACGCTACCGTGGAAAAACCCAGAGAGGGGGTCAAACATTACATGGGCGGGCATGAATTATTACTTATTTTAAATAGTGAGTACTACTCAGAAATGTGAACTCGTCATCATTTATATGATACAAAGTGTTCCCCTCACCCACAAACCCTTTGTCCATTGCTTTACCGTTGTGTTAAAAATATTCGGTTTTTCCAACCTTGGCGAATCACTCCTATTGGAGAGATGAGTCGTAGTGGTTACAGATTAGATATATCATGGCCAGTTTTTAATTCTAATTATGTTTTATGGAGATAGGTATATCTTTAAAAAATTATTAATCATAGATACGAATAAATATATTTAGATTATATTAAATTACTATAATTTAGAGTGTTTATTAGGCAATCGTTTGAAATTTTTGCTGAAAATATCCTCAGTTTTTCAAAAATATTCGCCGCATTTCACGAGGTGTAAACTAGGTTCCTGTACTAGCATCTCTCTGTGTTAAAGCTGATGAGAAAATAGTGTGACAAGTTTGCTTCTTTTCTTTAGTCTTGAAAATCAAATTAAGATAAAAGATTAATTTGAAGTTATATTTAAGTGGTCATATTTTTGTTTTTCCTTTTATTTATAGTTAGTGTAGTGTCATGATGCTGTATGTATAGAGTGCATATATTCATATTATTTAATTTGCTTGAAACAATTCCATATTTATAAAGCTTTGGTTACGTGCATGTATTCCATTTAAAGAGTATTCTGGCTTTAATTAAGATTGTGTTACCTTTTATAAATTATTGTGCATATGGTATGTTAAGCATTGAACTTGGCATAAGATGGTTAGCTGTTAGGACACATCAATAAAGAGCATTACACCAGGCATTTTAAATTCTTAACCTTGTGAAAGTAGGAGGTCCAATTATTATACCCACGCATTTGTATATTTATACACATCATTTATTTATATTTTTGGTATTTAAATTTATCAACCTCTGCTACATATCATGAATCTGTAAGGTAACGGCCACTTTTTAAATGTTATTTTTCTGTAGGTAAGGAATCAATTTAAGCTATGATTAACATATTATTTTAATGCATAATACATGTAGACTGTTGTTATGGTATCATTCGTCTGATTGGAACTAGTGTGAAAAGCAAGGCTCCATATAGACTATAGTACTCCCTTTTCAATTTGTGACGGCTGAAAAATGTTTTACTGAAGAGCAAAACAAGGACTTGGAATCAGGGACAGCCTTTCTTTTAGGGAAATAAATGGTAGAAAATGAACTAATTTTGATTTTCCTTTCTCTTAAGACAAGAGCAAGTGAATATCGTTCAATATGTCGTTTAATGAAACTTGAATCCCTAAAAGAATTAAGAGCTTATGGTTATGATAAAAGGAGTGGTCCTTGGTGATTGCTCTGGTATTGTTGGGTTTTTTTTACTTTGGGCAGGGGTCTTCTTTAGTTTGTTGTGTAGTTTGGAGTTTCAGTTTAATGAACATTGCGCTACATGTACTATAAGCAAATATTGCACATATTTTTGAACTGAAAAAGTCTAGATTATGTGTAAAAGATGCATTACAGTGGAACCACCCAATTAACAACTGCCCAAATAGCGAACATCTCCCAAATGCAACCGATTTTTCTGTGACGGAAATATTTTACTATATAAAGTACCTCTGAATAAAGACCACCTCCCTTATGGGACCTCCGACCACCCTAAAAGAGCAAATTTTATTTCAAGTACCTCTCATTTGTGACCCAGCGAAAGACTCACTAATTAGTAAATAACGAAGCAGAAATAGACTTAGTTGCCTTCGGCATGTGCATTTCCAAGGTCTATTTGTTACACAAAGTTTGTTGGCTATTACATCTATTGGCTGTGTGGTATCTGAAATTCACAACTACAAAGAGATTTTTAAAGTTGAATCATTACTGATGCAAAGAGAGACTAGCGTGTATTCAAATGTAGTATGGTCTCCCATTGTATGGCTTTAATGCAACAACTAAGTTCCTATAAAGTATGTTGCCATTGCAATGCAGACGGCTGTAGTTATTTGAGTGCTTTTTGTGTTTATATTAGTGAGTAGTGTCATGGTTATGCAATCAAACAAGTCCAAGCGCAGGCAATATTGCGCATTGAATGTATGAATTAACGAAAGAAAAAATGTAAATATATTTGCGCATGTGTTAGGGTGTAATATGCGTATTATTTATATTTATGGGTCAGTCGTTTTCTTTTTATTTATGAATAGTTTGTATTCTTTCATTTTAAAGTCATTAAAAAAAATATGTTTTGGTAGTGCTGGGGCCAGAAATTAAGATCTATTCAATGTAACATAAGTATAGCTTTCCCCTTCCTACATTTTATTGTAAAAAATGGCTGTTTCCCTATATCATCGGAAAATGGTTAAGGTACCACGCCGTCGTTCATCTTACACATATAATATATATATACATCAATTGGTCCTCCTTTCATCTTTTCATGGAGCTGCTTTTTGTAGTTTTTGTAATTTCTTACGCTGAAATCGAACAATGCATTACGTCCAGCGTGGCCTGGGATCAATGTGACATGTAAATAATTTTACCAGTGGTATTCAACGTAATTGTGCTGCCATTACTTTGTTATTTCTTTCCCCAATTTCACAATTGTTCTCTCCAAGAGAATGACTACTCACACACACACACACACACACACACACACATATTATATTTATGTATTCATCATAATCAACCACTTGCATTCCTTCATCTTGCTAGCTTGAGGTTCCCCCGATATTTTCTTCACTGTGGGATCAAAGGAAGATGACATTTATTCCTTCATCTTGCTAGCTTGATTTACCCGATATCTTTGACTGGTTGTGGGTGAGAACGGCAATTGTGGTTGATACTCATTTCATTTTTTTAACAGACCCTGAGGCTGCTGGTCAGATGAGCAAAAACCAATGAACAAACAAAGAAAACGCACAGACTAGAGATATGTGATGTGCTAATGATCAAAATGTACAGCACTCCTCCTAAATTTTAATGTGTTATGAACTGTAATGTTACGTTGATTATCATGGTTTTAACATAGCAAATGTATGTCTTCCAAATTTTTTTTCCCATGACATTTATGTCTCCATTTCAAATCGTAATGAAATGTTTCAATGATTTCAATTTTGTTTACATTATTTAAAATTGTATCACTCATGAATCGATGGGCACCCGGTATATTAATATATGTCAAATGACGGACTTGTCTAATTTTACTACTAGAAACTAATGTGACGTAAGGATTATTTTATTTATTTCTTGAAACTGAAAGAAGAGATACTTCCTTTTGATTTAAATTCCCTTATCATTTATTTTAAAAAACTAAACAGTCTACAAATAGTTGTATTTGGTTTATACTACATTTTCAGGAATTTTGAAATTATCCTTTGTTGATTAATAGAGAGGGTTGGGGGTGGTATAATGATAATAAGCGCTTGTGTTCGTTCTCCTTTAGCGTCATCATTTTGGCATTTAACTATAAGATGAAAGAGAGTTGTTCCCTCAAGTCAATTATAGCAAACGTTTCAGTGATACAATCTCTTGTGATACTCCATCTCACTAAGCATATCCCACGTACTCTTGTGATACTCCATCTCACTATGCATATCCTTTGTTGGTTCTTATTGTTGTTGTTTATACATCTAGTTAATGTCGTAAGTGGCGCCGGTGCTGTAACGGTTAGCGCTTTGGACTTCGGATCGAAAGACCGGGTTCGAGTCTGACTTCTACCAGCCTGGCTTTATGCCCTTGGGAAAGGCATTTAACACTATCCCACACTACACCCAGGTGCCAAATGGGTACCAGCACAAATGCTGCTGGGAAAGTAAAACCTGCAAGAAATTGGCGTTTTTTCAGGGGGTGTCCATTGTTCACTCGTTCCACTTAGCACCATAGAAACCAGGGATAAGCCACAGCTCTATGGGCCTCACGGCCTTGAAGGATTTACTTTTTATTTTTTATGTGGTAAACCGAGATCTCTTTTGAGCAGGGCCTTAAGGGGTCTCTCGATCATTCTAGAACAATTCGTCTCATATTTTTTACGCTTTTCATAAGACGGCATATCATCATCACTATTTACTTAAAAGAATTATATTACAGGTGAATTTATCTATATATAATATTATCATTTATGTAATTTGATTTTTTGCAGTTACTTTGATACTGTACTTCAAAATTGATTCATGAAATGTGCACATTTTTGTTTTATCTGTACAGAAATTATTATTTATGGTATCCCTAAAGACCATCAACTTTTCATTTGAATGGTTTATTATTATTAGTGAGTGATATAATACATTACTACATCTTCACAACATATTATATTTACTCTTCCTATTATTCAGTCATTATCAGTCCTCACTCTCTCATCTTGTACTACTGAATCAAAAAGGTGCAATTTTGTTCATTTGCACATTTTTAGTATTCAATTCTTACTTTGATCCTCACGACAAGTACATGCACAAGCCATGCATCTTCTCCCTGCTATCTCTGTCTGTCCCTCTGTCTCTCTCTCTCTCTCTTGGTCTCATGCCTTCTATCTGTCTGTCTGTCTCTTTCTCTCTCTCTTTCTCTCTTTCTCCCCTTTGTCCATCTCTATCTCTTCTCCTTCCATTCTCTCCTTCCCACTTTCTCCTATCTGATCTATATCCCTCACTGTACATTGCCTTTTTATCTTGGCATATACCTGATGATTGTGATTCTTTTCTTACGACACTTATGATTTCTTTTGTAATTAGCATAAAATCAAACACTAGCCCAGCTTTGTTGATTTTATCTCATAACTACACAAACACCTTTGATTTTATTTTTATTCGGTTCAGCCTTTTTAATCCTCACCATTTTTGGAAAGGGGGGGGGGGGGGTGTCCCCGGTCCCCTAAGGGTTGTACACAAACAATTAAAGCAAGCACAAGTTCTGCCAACCTGGACAGAATGTAGATATGTCATCGCAATGGAAGTGTGGAAGTGTTAGTAAGATTGTGGGTTACTTTTTGATGCTCTTCATCTCTGCATTCATTTAATAATTGACATAATAATAATAATAATATTATCAATCATGTAATGTGAATGTAAAGTTTTGAAATTTCAGCATGGATGACAATTATACTATACTTTTACTTTTATAAATCATGATATTATGCCTATATTTTTTTAGAATTTTGTTTCTTGTTGGTTTTTTTTTTTTCAATACACTTCTGCCATCCACCTTAAACTACTACTGTACTGTTACTATTACTTCTCATTCGCATTCGTTATGTCATGAGAGTGTCATGTGCCTGGGTGTCACTTGGATTTAACATTTCAAACGCGCGCCCCCTTCCCCCTCTCTCCCCCTTCCCCCCATCCATTGTCTTGTCAATCTTCAGGCGGCAAAAATATCCCATCATACTGCTGCAGCATTGTTACTAATTTAATTACTGTATATATGAATAAATATATACGCCCAACGCCATGTGTCTTACAATTGTAAAGAAGGATCTCCCTCCCTGCACTTCCCATGTTTCATGCGTAAAAGTCGAGTTTTGAAAATGATGCGTGTTGGTATAATTAAAGAAAAGTTTGTTTTTTCAAATGTGAAATTGATTATAATTAATAATACATGTGAATACATTTTTTTTAATAGGCACTTGATGTACACACTTTTACTGGTGCATTATTTTTTAATTTAGCTTATGATTGTAAGATTTCTTCTGCTATTTAATTAATGTAATATTGGATTTAGATCTACTGTAATCAACAGCATATATTATTATTCCTTCATCCCTGTTTGATTCACATGACGTGTGATATCAATACACAAAATTCTTTTAAAGTCTGGAACAATCTAAATTATTTGTGTATGCCTGATAATAATTTCTGAAGAACTATTTATTCAAAATGACGTGATGAAGAAATGGTAATAGGACTGCACTCTTTGCTTAATTGTGCACTAGTTTAAAAGGAAGGTCCTCTGAAAATGTTAGATTGGAACGAACAAAGAATTTTTCTCAGTGTCATAATTGATAATTATTGATTTTTCGTCGGAAGAAAATGTTCAACAATTTATCCCCTCTTCCCCTTCCCCCATCCCTTCTTTCTACAGGAAATGATGACTATATATTAATTATTATATATTATATTATTATGTGAGCTTTGCTACAAATTGTAATGCAGAAGATGTATTCCCTTTACTACACAATCCATGGGTCCATTTGGGAATGGTTGAGTGGGTGATCATAACTTTTTGACATTTATTTTGTTGTGTATATGAACTATAGCAAACGTATGTGATGAGCAATGTATCCCAAAAACAAAACATTTCTGTGAGTGTTGATTTTAGCTACGCGTTGGATTCAAGCTGAAAACAGATAGCCAGTGTGTTGTCTGTCCTTCTCTTACGGTAACCATTCCTTTTATAAAGATGAGCAAACAAGCTGCTAATCTTATAGTAGTACTACGAGTATTAGTAGCGACTCTCAACGCCCCAGTAGGTCCAAGTATTTTATAATTTTAGGGATATTTAATTATTAGGTACATGTATTTTATAATATTAGGGGTATTTAATTATTTATTCCCATTGTGACCTTTAGCATATGTTTATTTTATTATTTATTTAAGCATCTATTTTCAATAGATCATAATCTTCTCCCTTTATTTCTTGTTCTTCATCATAAAATGTTCAAGGCCTTTCAAATTCATCGAAGGAAATGTTTAAATCAAAAATTAATTCATACATGATGTAAATTTGGCAGCCTCAATTAACTAGATCAAATTTTAAATCATGAACTTTGACGAAAGTCTTGGCTCTTTTCTTAGAGAAATGAACATGCATGAAACACATTCTCTAATGGAGAAGATACCGTACTTGATGTTCTATTTTTCAGTTTTGCATTTTAAACTGCGTGTTTCACATCTTTGTTGTTTTTTTTCATCCATAAGATTATCTCTACATTATAGTTATAACTGTCACAGGCCTACCTCTTATAATTGTTCTTCTATGTAATCACTTTTTCTAAAAAAAATTATAAACACATTAACTCTTTCTCTCTCAAGTATTTTTTCTGTAGCAACTCCCTTTTTTTTATAACATGCTTTACTTTATGCCTCTTTTCCCACCTGTACTATACCTTAGGTCATCTTATCGCAATAGCATTACATTTGACATCACCATTGCTGGTTGGATCGGAAATTCATTCATTTTTCTCTAATAAATAAATATGCATTTGAGCGGCTGAGTAGTGCCCGCCTCCCTCCCTCCCTGTTTCACTGTAATACCTTGGATAGTGTATCAATATCAAGTAGGATGAAAACTACATTTGGTCTAAGACCCTACTATTAGGCACCTTTTGTTTTTTCATGTATTGACACGATATCCCAGGTTTACTGACTGACAGTTTCAATTTTGTTTTTTCAATGGGTTTGGTTCCATCCCTGGTCTATGGGCTACTTTATGTCTTC
>JAUEKV010388472.1:0-10297 GCA_031833985.1 Ancula gibbosa
AGTGTGGTTTCTTCTATTAGATCAATCTTTGCAGTGGTGCTATCCAATGGGGAACAAAGATGTAGCTGATCTGGTTCTTGGAAAGCCAAAGATCGTCTGACAACTATGTAAATGCCACGTAGGCCTAATAAAGCTCTTCGAACCCACAGTATTTTTGATCCACTTCGAGTGGCACCACAATGTGGGGAAAAGCGGAAAAACAAAGGTAAAATATATAGGAGGAAGAGAGAGATGAATTTAATGCATACTATAATAATAATAATTATAATTATAAAGAGCATAAATATAATAATTTATATTATGTAGATTATTTTTCAAAATCACGAGCCTGGCGAGCTTGTGGCGTGAAAGGAATGATAAATAATAAGTGATAAATGAAAGCTTCCTAGTCCTAGGACACGCTAGTTTTTCGTAGGTTTTATTCCTCCAGCATAACTTAATACTGGTACATGTATACATATTTTATTTTTTATTAACTCCTGATTAAAGAGAGGAGCCTGGGCTAAGACATTTCCCAAGGACACTGCACCCTTATGATATTATTATTATTATGAAGTCAATAGAGTAAATAATGGTGTGCGTCTTCCAAAACAAAGCACGATTCGAATGCAGGTTTTACTTTGCGTCCATCCCAAAATTGAAAGGAGAAACATAATGTTAAATGTGTCAGTGTCAGTGTCAAAAGTCTTTCTTCAATAGTCAAAGTTCAACATGCCCTATAAAACCATAAACATATATGCCCAGGCCGTGGTTCATGAGTATTCGGTCAACTATATCGGATCGATCACCTTTTGATTCGTCTATCACAACCACGTTAATTTAGGGTCAGGGTTTGTCTTTGAGATACAAAAGTACACTGTCTAGTGTATGTGAGAACAACAATAACAAAAATACAGAGTATTATGTGTAGCACATAGGACATTTACACAATGATGATGATGAAGGGTGATAGTGATGGTGATAGTGGTGGTGATAGTGATGGTGATAGTGATGGAGATAGTGATGGTGATGATGATATTGATAAAGAAGATGGTTATGACTATGATCACTCATACTCACATAGTCATTAAAATTTAGTCATAGTATGAATATATAGCACCCTATGAATATGAGAAAATCGTAAAAAACAAATTCTAACAACAAAGCCAAAATGTATAATAAAAATATATTTTCTGACTTTATTTGAAGGCCTCTGTTCAACAGTGGTAATCTTTTTTTTGCAACCAATACTACAAACTAAATAAAATGATTCAATAAATAAATGATGATGATACAATAATAATAATAATAATAATAATAATAATAATAATAATAATAATAATAATAATTATAGAACTAATAATAGTAATTATCATTTAAAAACAAAATAATCATAATCATCATAATAATAATGATTAAAAATATAAAAATAATAATAATAATAATAATAATAATAACAAAACATCAACAATTAGTAATACATGAAGCAATGTTGAATAATTATATTTATATAGATATTAACAATAATACTATTGCCCTTCCATATTTCCAAATTTAAAATAATAGAAACAGAATGCAACTAAGAATTATAACTTTTGATCTAATTTAATGCTGATACTGATACGAAGTGCCAATATTAAGTTCTCTCAGTAATAGTACAATGTACCACATCAAATAAATAACAAGTTTTTGGTTCAACTAAAACTTGAAATCTTATACTCCCTCAAGATAAAATTCAATTGAAGGAATAAAGACTAGAATTGATATAATACATTGTAGTATAGAACAAAGTGAATAATACTTTCTATTGCCTTTCCTTATCTATATTAAAAAAATAGAAATGGGAAGCTACTTAGAGTTAGAGACAACTATTTAATGCAATTAATTAATGCTGATATTGTAATTCCAATACAGTTCCTTAAGAACCCCTCAAATACATACACGTTTTAGGTACGATCTAAAACGTATCAATTCACAACTTTTACTCCCTCAGGATAATTTATTGAAGAATTAAAGACTAGAAATATTAGAAAGAAAGTGAGATATTATGGATAAATTCATTCTCAATAAATCTTATTCAGTAATAGTTGATGGTGTCTTAACATATTATTTCCAAAATGAAATTCTTAATTGTAAGAATATGTAATTGTAAGGGTAAAAAGAAGAGCATAATGACTTTATCTAATAATAATATTGACAAATTTTAATAACTGCAATATTTTACAGAAAAGAGGAAGACAAGTTATAGACTTTGACAAATAAATAGATCCAGCTCTTCATGAAAATAATAATTGATTGAACATATTAATATATTATCCATAAAAACAACCTTCTTTACCTAAATTCTTCAAATAATATAATAACAATATTGATGATAATAAGATTCTGAGACATTAAAATGTGTTGTCAGTTAGATCTAACCGATAGCCATAAAAAGAGGTCTATTCTCATAATAATAATAATACTATAGTACATGTAAAACATTGATGCATAACCAAACACTCCCATACAAACATTCCTAACAATTTTTTACAATTCTGTTGGATTAAATGACATTATTGACATGCGTCGCATCCATTCAGATATCACAGTTAGAAAACATAAATATCGATAAAATATATTATTTATTATTATCTACATTTGAGGACTTGGAAATAAACACCTGCTATGAACATGTTCGCTAGTTATGAGACAACTAGATCAAGATCTATACTTCTATTATTGGGATATTCATGGGCATTGTTGTAGCTTCATGATCTTTTTTACCATTAAAATAAGGATCACAAGAGAAGATAATATTTTATTTCCACACCAATATTTTAGTGTATAGATTATTAGAAGTAAAAGTGCAAATTTGAATTATATACTAAGCATATCTTGACTGTCAAACACTGATATCATACTAATAATAATAATTATACATATATTAGTTAGCGGTGAAAATAATGAACTTTCTCAATATATTAATATCAAAAATATTATTATACATATATATATCATATTTCATAAGAGTTAACTTTTAAACAAAATTATTCATCAATAATCACTATAACTTTCCAATAATCATAATTATTATTGCTTGAGCTCAATCTCAATAGGTTATGTTATTCTATTTTGGCAATTATGAGTGTGACATTCTGATGTACTGGGTTGCCTTGGCATTCCGAGGACTCCTTGACGATGGATAGGATCGGCCCCGACGTCCAGGATACTTCAAAGAAGGGAGCTGGAAGAACAATTTCAAAAGTAGAATTTATCACTAAACAAAGAAAATATAAAGATAATATCACTTTATCAGAGATGAATTACGACAAATGATAAGAAAACAAACATTGAGTATTAAGGTCTTCGGGCAGCTGGAAAAAATGTGGAAGGTATATCATGATGTAGAATAAAATGTTCTGTTCCTGAAGAAATCATAAAAAGTTATTAAGAGTACCCTGTAGTGTAGTACATATATGAGTCAGGAAATAATTCTTTTGCAATGTATTGCTACTGTACATGATGCATACGTGTTGAAGAAGTAAATTTAGTCCTGTTTTTAATACTGAGCAAATGGGATGCAGGGATAGAGTCCCCAAAAGTTCTAGTAGTAGCACTCACTACAGTGTAGTAGTAGGCAAAATGATAATTCAATCTTAGTAACAAAAATCAAACAAAAGGAAAGAAAACATGGATTTCTAAATACAACAATTACACTCATAAATCTGTGGAAAATGGAATCAAGATATGTGTGCACCTGTCAAGAAGGAAAACTATCGATCTGACATTATTATTACATAAAAATATAGGCCATCTTCATGATACTATTGCTAGCTATCATTAATATGATGCAATCAAATATCTACAACTACATAGATTAAGATAGCCAAAGGTAAAAAACACAGAGGTAGCATTTTGAATCGCGTCCTAATATTAAGACAGTTGGAAAGCTTTTTATGTTACATGTATTCTGTTATGTCATCCATGAGTGGCACGTTAAGCAAATGGACTCACAACTGAAAGGTACAGATTCAAATCCTTACTGCCCTGGTATGGATGGGTTCTTTATGCATTTTGCCCATCTCACTATATTATTATTAACAAGTACACGAGTCAACAACAACAACAAAATATTGTTCTTTGTTTTGTTCAGTTCTAGTTGAGATTATTTACATTTGTTTTTGAATTTATACATAAAAATAATAATAATAATAATATTATTAATAATAATAACAATAATAAATTGTTTTTATATAGCTCGTTATCACATCTGTACAGGCTCAAGAGCTTTAAAATAAATCTTTGCATGTTCTCAACATGGGCTTTGTTTCAATTAGAAATGTCACGTTGTCACAACACTAATAATAAAAATATTGTTACTTATTAATAATATTATCATCCCCCCTTATAGAATAGATATTATCAAACAGCCTGAAAATTTAATAGTAAAAATAGTAATAGATCTAATGTAATAAGCAACAATAGTAAAGCAAGATTAAGCTATGTCACAAAGCAAACCTGATAACAAATTACTGTAAATCAATTGCTCTTGAATCAATTCTCATTAATATCATTAAAGATAATTTTTGCTGCCAATCCTCAGCTTTGATAAAATAATTCAAACATTTAGTATACTAATGTTAAATGATAAGAGAAAACTAATTTGTCTATGAAAAGTAAGATTCGTTGTTTAACAACACAAATAAAGTTCAACACTGTATAATTGGTCAATTTATCTTCTCTGAATCTTTTGTTTTTAGGAATAAAGTTGCTATACTGTATAAAAATTATATATATTTCAAAAAATCAATATTCTCATTCTAGTCAAATCAAGTGTAATACTAACAGTGAAACACTAGTTAAATGAAGCAGCCAAACTAAAATATAAAGCAAATTAGTCAGTTTGTAAATTGTAGTTCTTTTGCTACTTTGTCTTCGATTTTTATTATCCAAAATGAGGAGTAAGCAAAGCACAAAATGTCAATATTGTTACTGTTCACGTGAGAAATTCCACTCATGTCAGTACATGGACAAACCAATAAATAGAGTTGATATAATTACTAAACATAAACTATGAATTGTGGCAAACCTAGCACTTTCTACTACTATCTTTAATAAAATTATATTAATATTTCGACAAATGCACGTATATACATGTATCATAGTACAAGAGTATCATCCAGAGTAATATAAACATTATGCTTACAATACTACATAATCAATAAGCTTTATGAAGGACATTTAGGGCATACCATTCCAATCCAATCCAATATTGCCGCAACTTCAGAATTGAAGGTAATTGCGACAGTGTGTTGCGGTGTGGCAACAAGTCTAAACTTTAACTATAACTAGGCCTATCAAATAACTGCAGACATTTTTGTTGATTTTGAAATGATGGTAGATCGTTTGACTATTTAAGATCAGTTGGAAGAGAGTTCCACAGCCTGATTATGCTTGGGGAAAAAGGAACTAAAGTGGGCGTCGATCTTAGACTGTGGTACCAAAAATGAGTTTTACTTCCTTGGGTATTTTGGAATATTTGTCAAGGGAATTGCCACCTGACCGATTTGACCTTTGAAAAATATTCTGATCTTTTGCATCTTTCATCTCTCCTTTAAAGTATGCCAATCAAGTTCCTTCCTAATTACACATTTTTTGGTATGTGGATCCCACACACTGCAACTAAGTATCAATTCATAGCTTTAAATTCAATTGAATCAATTTATCTATGAATATATTTGTAACATTGTCTTTGTGAAAATTGACCAAAACAGTTCCTTCGATGAAAAATTAAGGCTCATAATTATATTAACTCCAGTGCCAAAACGAAAGCAGTGTTATGAAGAAGCTCAAATAGAATGCATCTGTAATTCTTTTTAGGAATAAGATAAATTCTGAGAAAAGAAAACAGTCTGGATATTCAGGATGATAAACAATGGGAATAATATATCTTTCAGTTACAGGTTGTACCAAGTATTGTCTATAACTTTTCTTTATTTTGAAATTGGTTTATATAAATTCATGTAAGGGCTTAATTTTTCAAAGCCAATGAAAGCAAATAAACCTGCCATTTTATACTTTGCATGACAAATTGTACAATTCATTAATGCATACAAATTGGTGCCGTACAAATTATGATTAAATCTAAAAATACATGTATATATAACATGTATATCATTTCATTTAGCTTTGTGACACGTTTTATTCAGCAAGGTCATCACTGTGAGTGTTATAACATTCTACATTAGAATCGTATGACAGAGAAAATCGTATAACATGAGTGTGGTGATATTATGGAATGGCATAATGTCAATATTGTGTAAACATCTAGAAATAAACCTGATACTGAAAGTACCAATGATACAGGAATATTTGATGTGTTAAAAAGGATAAAAGTTAATCAACACACACACACAAGTGCATAGTTTAGAAAACTATACCTTGCTTCAAATCACTCCTTGCTAAGTAGAGGGTACTGTTTCTAAACAAATGTAATAGATTACAAAAAAGGATACATGTAATAATATTATATATAGGAATGTTTCAATTAATCTACAATCTAAGTTAATAAAGGATTAAGCAACTGAAGGCTGGAATAAAACATGATGGAAGTAAATACAAAAGTAAACATTCAAAAATATCATTATCATAAATAAATAATAACAACCAGAAAATTGTAACAAATAACAAAAGCAATAACAATAATAATGATGATAATAATAATAATAATAGTAATAATAATAACATTAACAATGATAATGATGATGATGATGATAATAATAATAATAATAATATAATAATAATAATAATAATAATAGTAATACTAATAACACCAATAATAATAATAATAATAATAATAATAATAATAATAATAATAATGATAGGCCCTAATAATAGTATCAATAATAATAATAATAACAATGGTAGTACATGATGTAATAACAAATAAATGAGGAAAAGAATAAAAATAAAACATAAATAATAATATTAACAATAACATTCATAATAATAACAATATGAATAGTATGAATAAAATGAGCAATAATGAAATAGATAAAATGATGGAAACACCAATAATAATTAGGAGTAGGATAGGAAGGACCAGATGGGGAGACTAAAAAAGATAAGGAATGATGTTGGGAGGAAGGTCATAGTTGATATATATCTAAGGTGAGGGTTGAAAACGGGTAAGGATAGGTAGAATGTTCTAGATCGAAGGAAAGGTCACTAATGCTTGAAATGTCAGGGATAGTTGATCTTGAAAGGTCTCTGTGCATTGTGATAACAGAACCAGTCCCAAAATGCAAGTGGTAATGGACTTGACCAGAAATGGAACTGCATCACTAGACTTTCTCCATGGATGAGAAGCAGTAGATCTAGTTATTTCAGCAGAAACACTACGTTTCGCTAAATTACCAAATGCAAACCCATCATCAATCCAATCAAACATAAGCAATAGATTTAATCTAGCTATAAATATCTCTAAAAGGTCTCGAAATAACGAAACTAGATCTAGTTCTAATACATACCTGAAAATAGAGTTAAATACAACTAACTAGATGTAGATCTCTTTATGATTGAAAATGTTTTTAGGGGGGCAACTTGTAATATTGCGCTAAGACTAAAACTGGAAAAAAAGGACAATGAATACTAAAACAGGTGTGGCGAGGGTGAAGGAACTCAGAACTTACATTTCTGTGCTTGTCGACATGTCCATGTCGTTTGGAGTTTGAGATGCCCTGAAGAGCCAGAACAACAGATGACACAGTTTTGAAACCTACATCATGGCCCTGGGTGCGTCTGCGTAGCTGTGCACCAATCAAAAAAATCATGCCGTGCCAATCCAAACATTTTTTCACTTGTTAGTTGGTAGTATTTATGTGTTACGTAATGTAATAGTGCATAGTGATGATAATAGATATTTTTCATGCTTTTAATTCATTTCTATTTTATATTCTCACAATCCATTCAACTAAATTTTATCTTATTCATTTTCCTTTTTTATTTTACAAATATTTTCTCAGTTTATTTTACTTTAAAAAGTCATTTACAAGGTGAGTTTTTGAGTTAGCTGTTTCTGTGTCAAACTCGTCTTGATTAAATTGGCTGAATTAGTGTTTTTATATGTTGTTGTCAGTTGCCAGTGTCAGTACCCATTAGTGGTTTGATTAATACATGTATTATTGTTGTAATTTTTGTCTGAAGAATGTCCTTGCCCGAAATATTACGTTATTTGTTATCGTTCAGTTCTTTTAGCTGTAAGCAGAATTTTTAACGGTCTGTTTCTTTAGTGGTTTGATTAAGGTAATGAATCCTCGTCGACCATAGGCCGTAATCGTAGGGTGCCTCTAAAATAAATATATGTGCACAAAGGGCATTTTCTCACACTCTTCGGTAGCTTAGAAGAATTATGAGAGCATGCATCTCTTCCAAGTGCAATGTTAAAATGCGACCAAGATAAAAGTTGGGATGAATGAAGAAAAGGAAAACATTTTTGAGAACAAATCGGAAGAATGTCCGGGGAAAAACAGAAAGAATTTTAGAAGAGGAAAAAGAGACGAATGTACATTTTCATAGCGAACTATTAAATTTCAATTAGTAAAAGTAAATTGTAAAGTAAGTTCCTTTGGTTCTATAATATTTCATCTCCTCTTTTTTTTCACTTATTTTTTTGCCGTGGAAAGTAAATGGTAGAAAGAAGTATAGCTCTCCTCTTCTCTTAATTGAGCTAACATTTAAAGTTTAAGCATATGTTTTATTATGAGGAACAAAATTATTTTAAAAGACAAAGGGATATGGAAGTGCCATAAGGTTATGGGTTAATTCATTAAATAAATTTTTCTTCATAAACATAATATAAATATAAATGTATTAATGTTTGTCTTTAATTCATTAATTCATTAAGAAAGAGGTTAGTTTATTAATATGAAATGATGTGTTAACACATTAACACACACACCCAGGAGGAGATATTCATCTAATGTTTATATTTCAGATGCAAATGACATTTTATAATATTTCTTTAAGAATACAAATTATATTAATACATGTATTAATATATTAATATGTACCATAAAAAATTCCACAACCTCAATTTCCTTTGATTAAATTAAACTAAATGTTGTTTATGTTATTCAATTGAAACTTGCACTAGAATATAGAATTGAAGCAAATTTCTTTAGTTAATAATGTTTAAAAACATTAATACCTAAAAATTTGTTTACTTTTTGCTCTTTATAAGAAAATAAAAAAGTTCCTATTTTTTCAAAGAAGGCTGACAATGGATAATCTTGGGATCAGTGAGAAATTGTTTTAAAAAACCTGATCTTCCTCTCTATGTAGCCTCAGTTTTGCACAATTTTAATTAAAATACATTTATATATATAAATAGGCCCCATCAATACATTTTTATATAATCTTCAGTACTCTATTTTGATAATTAGCAGTAAATCTAAGTGACATTATAAATTCCTATCTACAATTTCTGATATTCATTATATATGGTTTATACAAACATGGTCAACAATTATTCAATTAATTAATCAGCCAAAAGTTACGATATGGAATATAAATAGATGTTTTTTTCCCCTTTCATTATTACTGTCCTCTGATCAATCCAATTAAGAAAATACAAATCTAAACCTGCATCATTATTGCAGAGTAGAACATTTTGAAAAATAAATGTTAGTCCTAATTATCTTTTTGGATTGAAATTTTAAAGCAAATTAATAAATAACGGAGATATCATGTTGATTATCAAATATCGAATGTGTACATCATAGAGGTATACTAATAGCTATGTATATTGCTAGTTTTAAGAACATAATACTATAATGCTTGACTGACTGACCCATTGGCCTAAATAATAACACAACAGTCTCCATAAGATTCAATCTGACAAACCTTTTGTCCTTGCGCCGTGCCACCCTGTTTGCCTCCATACATTGGATCATCGTCGTCGTCTGAGATTTTGAAGCTAATATCAGGAGTCTTCGGCTTCTCAGGAGTTCGGACCTAAGAGATCACAAGAATGCTTAAACAAAGATAAATAAATTCCATAATATTTTTTAATTTTTTTTTGGCTAGGAGGTTCAACCATTTCTGGTTATATTGCCGCTGGTTTGGAAGGCATCCTCTTTCGGTCAGACTATCGGTTAGACAACGCTCTCTAAATGATCCCTAAAAGTATGATCTTATTTATTAAATAAATAAAATATACAATTTATTTAGATGCTGCTGTGTGAAAAAGAAGGCTGAGAGAATCATGTCCGACTGGGAATCGAACTAGGCTCCACCTGAACACTAGTCAGCCACTCTATATCAACGGAGCTAACTA
>JAUEKV010391804.1:0-10261 GCA_031833985.1 Ancula gibbosa
AGAAGAAGAAGAAGAAGAAGAAGAAGAAGAAGAAGAAGAAGAAGAAGAAGAAGAAGAAGAAGAAGAAGAAGAAGTATTGATATGGATAAATGGACAATGGTACACTTCTTATTTCAAAATGTGTGAACGATAAGGCAATGAAATGTTCAAATGGTAGAATGGAATGGTCTGTGGAAGGAAGGGAGGTGCAAAGTGATCAAATGACTGGGAAAAAGTCACCAAAATGACAGGAGAGGGGAATGGGAGAGGATATCCTCATAGGAGGAAGGATGAGGGGGAATTTCATCAAAGGAAAGGGAGGATGAGGGGGAATTTCATCAAAGGAGGGGGAGGATGAGGGGCAAATTTTATCAAATGGGAGGGGAGGATGAGGGAGGATTTTATTAAAGGGGAGGGGAGGATGAGGGAGGATTTTATTAAAGGGGAGGACGGAGCTTCCGGTACCAAATGCAACAATGGACGATGGAAAACGTGTTAATGCACATACAATGGGAATGCGAGGTTTTGTGACAAAAGGGTTTGAATGGAGGGAAGATCTGATTGATCCCTTAGTGGTGTGGACATGTATAAATCTCCATGCACAAATAACAACCAGGCATTTTCAGTAAGTAGTGTTTCAAAGAGACAAGGAAAGAAATGCGTAAATAAATTGAGTTTAACAAATACAAAAATAACAATATGAAGATAAAAGTAATACACGTACATCATGTACATGTAATGATAATAATTTGAGTATTGCGGCTAGCAGAGTCTTATAATATTGAAAACCCAAAACCTAACAAAGGAAAAAAGGTTGAGAAGGAAAAAAAAAGGAATTGATTTGTGGTAATAATAATATTATATACATGTAATATGGTTTCCTATAAAGCAAACAATACTTTTTTGTTTCCTTTGAAAAATAAATAGGAAGACTATTATAGATAAATGTAAATCTGATTATAAGAAAGGTAATAATAAATAGTGAGATAGATAATATAGAGACGGAGAGAGAGAGAGAGAGAGAGAGAGAGAGAGAGAGAGAGATGGGGAGAGAGGGGGAGAGAGGGGGAGAGAGGGGGTGAAAGACATACAGACAGACAGACATAGACAGAGATGAGAGATGATACAATGAGACAGACAGACATAGACAGAGATGACAGACAGACAGACAGACAATACAGTGGATTAAATTGCAGAGTGAACAGGAAAATGATAATATAATTCTGGAAAGACTGAAACATAAAGTGGTGTACCAGTAACCGGGTATGTAAATAATATATATATTATAATGAGCCCTTGGTGAATTATTATAAAGACCACTTGGTGGGAATGCAGAAAAGCACCAAAGACCCGGCTAATGTGACAGTGGTTGGGAAAGGAAGGCAAAGGTGGTGATTGCAAGTTGCTTTCTTTCTTAAGTAATCCTTTCCAATCACGATGGATTGAAAAGAAGATTCTAAGGGAGGTTAAAAATGAAATAGACCTGGTTCTTTTGATGTGTTAGATTCTCTGGCTCCTTTCATAAACAAAGAGAAAAGAAACATTCAACGATGAATTACAACAGAGGTAATTTATAATGACCTGCGAATGTCGAAAGAAAAAAAGTCATTAAGTTGTTCAGTCAAATATAGATAGTGAAGATAGTTCCAAGATGAAGATAACTTATCATCTGATATAAGTATTCAAATCATTCCACACAGATACGAACATTAACACAAATTGCTTCATGTGACACTAGGTACTTTCCAATACTTACATTATTCGTCTTAATGCTACATTAAATGATTATTTCATCTCAACAAAGAAATAAGAAAAATAACCCACACACACTGTACCTAAAATAAAAGAATCGGAGAAGATTTCTGATGATTTCAATTAAGACAAAATCTGTTTATACGGTTAACGTCTTCCAGTTACTTAAGTACCAATTTATCATTAATAATAATATTGATGTCTTTCAAGAGAGCAACAAGGAATTGGACTTATCAGGGAAGAGGAAAGGGGTAATTTGATGGGTTCAGGAAATCCCAGACCATTGGAATATAAAAATATAAAAGACAACACCAGAAATAAAATAGAATGCTTGTATGTCAAAGAAGAGAAACCAAAATGAAATGAAGATTAAAACATCATAGACGATGATAACAAATGTAAGGAACAGGATGGACTTCATACGATAGGGGGAAAAAGTCAAAGCTTACTTGGATTGAAACCTGAAATGGACAAATGGCAATACAGTCCTTGTACTGGTACGCAACCAACGATATCATCGTAACAGACAAGAGAAATGGGGAGATAAGTCATAAGCAAGTAACAATGACCTGCACCACCACCATTTCACTCCTGACTCCCATTCTTTCTCTCTGAGGCTCCCTCGCTCTACTTCCTCTGTCCTCTACTCTCTCTATCTATCTCTCCTTCCTCTGTCCTCCCCTCTCTGTATCTCTCTCTCCTTCCTCTGTCCTCTCCTCTCTTTTTATCTCTCTCTCGTTCTATCAATTATTTATCTCCCACCCTACTTCCTTTCCCTACCTTTCTCTCTCTCTCTCCCTTTTTCTTCCCCTCTGTCTCTATCTGCATGTCTATCCGTATGTTTCAATAATGCGACTTCGTATCGTTATACATGCATTATCCATACCACAAAATATATCTTCCTTTTAAATGGATAATAAAAAATATAGATCTACCAATAAGGAGAGCACATTTATGACAACTTGCAAAGAAAGAAAGAAATCTAAAATCACATTTGACAGTGTCAGCATCAATCCACACAGTAAAATGTTTAACACAGATAGACTTCTAAGTCTACTGTTGCTACGACATCAACAGACAGTGCTCAAATCACATTTACTATCA
The DNA here is from genome assembly GCA_031833985.1 of Ancula gibbosa. Taxonomy (NCBI): domain Eukaryota; kingdom Metazoa; phylum Mollusca; class Gastropoda; order Nudibranchia; family Goniodorididae; genus Ancula; species Ancula gibbosa. Next base: position 2,836 of record JAUEKV010391804.1, read on the forward strand.
TGACCAAATCTCAATACAACTCATCATAAATTTCTCTTCTAGGATTCACCCAGAATTATGTAACTATTGTATCATTTCTTATGATTTTAATGCTCTTGGGACATCATGGAGAGAGAATAAAATGTAGTTTTTAAAGAAAAATGAAGAAAAAATTGGAAGTCACAATCTATAACTCTTATCCCATGGAGTTACTTTGTGTCTCAAATTAAAAGGAAAATGAGTTTTGAAAATCACTAGACTAGAGTTAGTTTCTCTCAATCTTTTAAGGTCACTCCAACATAAAATAACCTTCCATGGATAATACAGTATTATTTTTTATTTTTTTTTTAAGTCATACGGTCATCAAATGATGAAAAACTCTTAAAATTATTTTATATCAATCTCATCTTCAAAAAGTAGAGAAGTACATGTAGTAGACAATTTTTTTTAATGTAAGAAGAAAAAAGTAAATATGGATTCGTGACTAACAGTAAATATTTGTTATGATTATGAGATTACGATATTATAAAATGTTATTTCAGAAATAATGTTACAGACGCAAGAGCAAATAATGGTGACACTATAAGAAAATCGGTACAAAATGTCTATATAAAGTGATAATAAAAACCTTACAAAAAGCATACAACGGAATTGAGAGCTTATTAAAAAATTGTTACGCACACACAGAAAAACACACATAATATTGTACTAAACAATACCAAAAATATAGTTTGTAATTTTGAGTATTGGTGACCGCCGATCACATCTTTCAAATTTGCTCAACCGTTTGGTAGGCCAGAAAGGTCGACATACAAATAAATTACACCGACTCGAAACTGGACAAACAAAACAGCCAACAACAGCTTACCATTGATCGTACATTCCAAGAAGCGTAATACTTGGAAAGAGAGAAGATAAAAACTGATCAAAGGAGTCTTTAACCACCATAGGACAATGAATATATGGCTGCTCGCTGCTATTGTTGCTGCGCAAGAAACATCAAAGCTGACAACAATACACAAGTACATGTTTCATGATGAGTACACAAGTACGTACAGGTTTCATGATGAATTTGGTTAAAAGCAAAAAAGGTTTCTGCACACCATTTCCCCGTTCAGGAAACACATTGAATACTGCCGCTTGGTTAGTTTCTAATGAACAGACATTAATTTACCAAGTTTAAAAGTATTTGAACCCATTTCCGAGAAACGAAAATTTATTAATGAAAAAGCTCTAAACTGGATATATAATAATTATATAGCTGGTTAGTTTTCAGAATAATAACAACTGATATTACCACCCTATTATTTGTTAGCATAAATAATATATAACATGTCCTTCCGTCAATAATGTAACATAGTTGGATAATATACAGACTTTATTATCTTAATTATATGAGTAATATTATCAGTATACAGTGTTCGTGATGAACTGAAAGATAGATATGTTTCACAATGTTTCTATACAAATGCTATCAACACAATGGACTCAAATTCAAAAGGAAGCCAACTCAAATCACAAGTTGGAAAAGAGAAATGCATCTGAATAAGAGAGAAATGCAAACTAGTGTTAACGTTTAATTGAGCACTGACAGGATGAATGACTGAGTATAAGACTGACAGGATGTATGACTGGGTATAAGACTGACAGAGTAAGGTGCTAGGAACAGAATGTATGACTGGGTATAGATAAGACTGACAGAGTAAGGCGCTAGGAACAGCATGTATGACTGGTATAAGACTGACAGAGTAAGGCGCTAGGAACAGGATGTATGACTGGGTATAAGACTGACAGAGAAAGGTGCTAGGAACAGGATGTATGACTGAGTATAAGACTGACAGAGAAAGGTGCTAGGAACAGAATGTATGACTGAGTATAAGACTGACAGAGTAAGGTGCTAGGAACAGCATGTATGACTGAGGATAAGACTGACAGAGTAAGGTGCTAGGAACAGCATGTATGACTGGGTATAAGACTGACAGAGAAAGGCGCTAGGAACAGCATGTATGACTGAGTATAAGACTGACAGAGAAAGGCGCTAGGAACATTCTGTATGACTGGGTATAGATAGGACGGACAGAGTAAGGTGCTAGGAACATTCTGTATGACTGGGTATAGATAGGACTGACAGAGTAAGGTGCTAGGAACATTCTGTATGACTGGGTATAGAAAGGACTGACAGAGTAAGGCGCTAGGAACAGTCTGTATGACTGGGTATAGATAGGACTGACAGAGTAAGGCGCTAGGAACAGTCAACCTAAACTTTAGGGTTTCTCATCACTGTCATCATAGAGACTAAATGTGGAATTTAAAAAAATGCAACTCTACAGGTGGTATAGTGTCATTAAAGTGCCCTGGTTGGCTTACTAGAACTCATCTTAAAATTTCAGGAAAGAAAACCCCACGAAAGAACTGCTGTGTTTTTAACTTTCTCTATCTGAAACAACAACTGATATATACCAAAAATAAAGTGCATAAGTAAGCCTACCAATAGGGTTTAATTGGAGGATGCCAAACACAAAATCAACATCAAAACTGACAAGATCATAGGAAGGAAATAAACTAAAAGAAAATGTGTGTCGGTTGCGATCAAATAAATCAAGGACAGACAAATATATACAAGAAAGAAGAAATATCCATAAGGGCTGCACTGCTGCATTGTGTGAAAGAAAATTAACAACAGAGAAGTAACAACGTGAATCATTGCTCGCATAATCCAAAATGGTGAAGAATCATCAAATGGAATTGTGAGACAATAGAAGAAATAGCGGCATCCATGACAACATTATTCTGTTGAAGAGCCATTGTTGAAAGAGAATCCACTCTTGAGTAGTGATTTCCATTAAAAAATGATCATTATGATAATTGTGTGATGTTATGCTGGATAATGTTAAACTGCGGTTATATATTATCATCAGTATTGAAAAGGATTCTACATTTAAAGAAAAATATATGGTTATTGTTACATTAATCAAAGAAAAATAAGGCGAATTAATGTTTTATTAAATATTATTATTATAATTATTATCAGCATTATCAGTATTCTTTTTCTTCTTCTTATTATTATTTTCGTCATTCATATTATTATGATTGTTATTATGATTATTAGGTCTAATATTATTATTATTATTATTATTAATACTAATATCATTATTAGGTCTATTATTATTTTCATTATTATTATTATTATTATTATTATTATTATTATGATGCATACGAAAAGAGATGTTATCAGAAGATCAGTCTGATAGTTTCAAAAAAGGGAGAGAGGGAAGAGGAGAGTGAAAAAGGGGTTTGGGCGCCTACCTGGGACTGGTAATTGTTCTCCTGTTGTAAGGATGGAGTGGGACGGAGTGAAGGAAGGAAATTCAACTAATGTTCACACATTTCTCAACAAAAACACATTGATATAGATCGCAATAATCGCATTGCTGCCATTTCATATTTCATATTTCATTCAAATGGTTTCAAATATGCATCTTTAAGTCCATGATGACAACAACGACATAAAAAATTAAACCGCACGCGCACACATGTGCACACACATACGCAATACGGACACACAAAATACGTTTTAAGATGTTAAAAGAGTGACGGCCCTTCTTCAGGAGGTAAAAATCAACCTCATCATTATTTATGTTAATGACCAGTGTCCTAGCTAAACATGCTTCAGTAAGAAACAATCATCTCACTAACATTACAAACATACACAAACAACAAAACAAAAACCGTATCAAATTGAAGACCACACTTGAGAGTCAAATAATAAAGCAATGAATCGAACAATTTATTTAAATTGTCTCTCAACTAAACTTGCCGAGTCCCTCCCTTTAGTTGAGAGCTATTTAAAATATATTGCTTGATTATTTACTTTAAAAATCAATAAATCATGCAGTAGATCTAGTTGAGTAGTAGACGAGAATTTGAAATGCACGCTCATCTTGGAGAAACGATGAACTCACTCACTAGCCTTACAATCATTCATGCCAGCAAACCAAAATGACTATGGTTGTTGTTTTAGTTTCATTTTAAGTTGTATTGAGTTGTAAAATGATGCTTGAGATCATTGCTCATGGTGCACAGGGATTATTCACAAATTAACTAACTAACTAGCTAAGCAAAATGTTGCCCATGAGGTGCTTCTTTCTCAGGAGGTGTGCTTATGGCTTATGATCTTATGACTGCAAGTTAAATCGAGAGAAGTTTCTCATCATAACCACAACCAATAATTTGTCTTTCAACAAAACAGTAATCTCAGTCCAAGATATATGTCATAATAAGTGATAATTCAAAGACGTTCAGATCATGCTGACTTAACATTATTTATTATAATACAGCCAGCGCTATGTTGGCGATACAATCCTAGATGATTAGATATGAATGATTTAATTCTATGAGAGATCAATTGATCCCTAGAGGATAAAAGGGCAAAAATTATGATTTTCTTCTAGCTTAGGTCTTGTTGTTGGGTTTTTCGAATATCTTTTGCCAATGTTTTCCCCTCCCACCCTTTCCCATGATTGTCACCGTATTGAAAACATAACGAGCAGTGCTAAGCGTGCATCTTTCACATATGAGGCGCATTCCACGGGCCTCTGTTAACGGTAGTCGGTAGGTCGGTAGCCTAACGGAGTGGTCCATTATTATACTGCCATATAGCACTTTGGACCACTCCGTTAGGCTACCGACCTACCGACTACTGCTAACAGAGGCCTGTGGAACGCGCCTCTGGTCTGAAATATTATCATCATTACACGTATCTCAGGCAAATGCCACTGCACAAACAAATGGTTCTCAAACCGTGACAAATGTGCACATTTCAGCCACTAAGGCCATCATACGATCTTATCCAATCATAATGCCATTCCATAGATTAAACGTATACCTCAGATATCGTGTCAAGTAGAATGAAAACCACTTTTTATCCAAGACCCTATTGGGGACCTTTTGTTGGTTTTTCATGTCATGACACGATATCGTCACAGCGCTTCTAAAATGGCATAAGTCATTTTCAGTAGTTTTGAGAAAACTGATAAAAACTGTTTTATTTTAAGTCACTGGATGATTTGTGCCATAATGGTTTAATTACAATAATTAATTAATTAATTAATGGGCTCATTTTAATTCTGATGATGTCATATGATAGCCCTCATCTTTAGGAATGCTGTGGTGTATCAGTTCAATTTTAAAATAAGTCTGACTTATGCCATTTTAGAAGCGCAGTGACGATATCCCAGATAAAGTTCATCACAGGACAGGGCGTGATGAGACAGGACATGAGGGGACAGGCGTGAACGCCCAACTCACCTGTTGCTGGGAGGAGGCGGGGTTGGTGAGGTTCTGGCACGCCATCTGAATGGCCTGGTTGGCCCGGTGGAAGTGGGACTGGTCTACCACCCCTGGTCTGCCAGGCTCCGACGCTGGGTCCGAGATGCCCACCAAGTAGGCCGACTGGAGAATAATAACCATAATGATAATAACAATAATAACAATAATAATAATAATAATAATAATAATAATACAAATAATAATAATAGTAATAATAACAATAAAAATAATAATAATAATAATAATAGTAATAATAACATAAAAATAATAATAATAATAATAATAATAATAATAATAATAATAATAATAATAATAATAAAAGTAAGAATAATAATAATGATAATAATAATAATAATAATAATAATAATAATAATAATAATAATAATAATAGGTAGGTAGATAGGTGGGCAGGCTGGCTGGTTAGTTGGTTGGTTGAAAGTATGATTGGTGATTTAGTGATCATGAATAGTCCTGAGTGAGTGAATGGGTTGATTGGATTGATGATGAAGAGAGCAAATTTTATGATAAAGAAAGGAGAGAGAAATGAAAGGGAAGAAAACCCAGAGAAAAACAAATATTATAATGAAGATGAAACTCAAAAGCGTTTTTAGATGAAATTCGTACTCACCTGAACTGAGGCCTCTGTCAACCCACAGACGGAGTTGGCAAATTCCCGCACAGACCGACAGAACTCATCCATCTGTCCAATTTTGGCGTGATTAGAGATGCCAGTCATTCCTTCAGCCAGGTCCTGACAGGCGCAAGAGGAAAAGAGGAAAAGAGGAAGATGGTAAATTAAATTGTTTTAACGCCATATTTTAGGGTTGGGTTTTTTTAGAGAGTGTTTTGTTATCATTTCTAGTTGTTGCTTGTTTGCGATATTTTTTTCCTTTATTTCCTTTTTGGGTTATGGAGACAGGGGTGTTTTATCTCTTATCATATCCTCATCTTTCAATTTACATTTGAAATGAGACTAAACATTTAGAAATTAAACCAACGACAATAATAACAATTATTATTTAAAAAAATTGTTTTAATGAATATAAAATTTACTACCGTATAACGAAAATACAGACCTTTGATTTTTCTGTGACGGACTGAAGTGTGTCAAAGTAGCTGAGGTCGTTGACGGGCTCATTAGCGTTGTCTAGCATACTCTGCATCATCTGAAGAAAGCACGGAATGTCACCCATTAGGAGATTGTATGGAACAATGCACACAGAGAGAACAGGAAGGAGAGAGACAGGAACTCTTACAAAGGGAGGTTTTCCGACAAAAAAGAATCAGGCAATTTATATATGACATTATGGTTTATGGTCTTGTTTAGTTCTTTAGTTCATAGTTAATTTGAAATATTCATTTCCATTCTTTGAAATCATATTCTAAACTGTGACTTCAAAATGTAAATTCATTAGTTTCTCTACATGGAAACAATCTTTTAAAATATTAATCAAATACAGTATTTTTTAGATTAATCAAGGGATAATCCTTGATTTTTCATTTGACCTTGATACAGTTTGGCCAATTTCTTAGGCTTTACCAGGGAACATCTTTAATTTTTTTAAATTTTCAAAATAAATATGTCAATTTGAAAAGGGCATATATAATATAATATTATAATATAATATCATCGATTCATATAGCGCTGAATCTATCCGCCCAGGGGTACTCAGTAGCGCTTTATATATATATATATATATATATATATATATTTATACATACCTGTATTTGCCGAAGGGCATTGTCACACTCCTTCTGGCCAGGGGCAGACTGGGTGCAGATGTTGAATAGGTGGTTGATACTCTCTGTCACAGCCCTAAAATTTGAAAAGAAAAATAGCAAAAAGGAATGAGTTAGCAAAAAGGAATGAGTTATCAAAAAGGAATGAGTTAGCAATAAATGCAACAAATGGATGGGAAATGCAGAAAATGCAAAACAAGACATGACAGGACAAACAGGAAACAGTTTCATTATCGTTGCTATAGTTGGTTTTATATGGTAAAAATAATAAGAGAGAGAGTGAAAGAGAGAGAGAGAGTGACGGTGAAGGGGAGAGAGAGAGAGAGAGAGAGAGAGAGAGAGAGAGAGAGAGAGAGAGAGAGAGAGAGAGAGAGAGAGA
>JAUEKV010392253.1:0-10246 GCA_031833985.1 Ancula gibbosa
TGTATCCTAATAAGATGGGGCACTAAATAAATGGCCATTATTATTATTATTATTATTATTATTATTATTATTATTATCTTTTGATATTTCTATGATCTTATCTACTCTCATAATTTTCAGTTTGCGAGATAAGTTCTGCAATAATGTTTTTCACTCATCGTTCAATATTTCTTTTCCTATGGTCTCTTACTCTACTCTTTTCACAGTCCGCGAGATGGTCAGCCACCCATATGAGACGCGATCGGACAGCTTCTACTTTGTGGAAGACAAGCTCATTATGCACAACAAAGCAGACTACGCCTATAACGGAGGAATCGCCTCATCCTAGTGCCTGTCCTAGACGCATTCCCACCTTCTGATTGTCACCCACCCATTCAACTGTTCGTCGTTCCAGGTTCCAGTTGTGTCGACTGTTTCGTTCAACTTCTTATCAATCAGCAACGACTAAACAAAATCGATCAATAGAAAATGTGTTATATTTTTAGAGAACGGACGACTGACTGTGACTGTTTCTTTTATGCTGTTTTCTGATTTTTGTTATGCTATCTTTTTTTTTTTGTATCGTTGGTTTGCTTGATATTTTATCTGTTTGATTGCTCAATCAATAATATTTTTGATATTTTATATATTGATTGAAGTCTTTATTGATTCCTATTTTATACTCGCATGATTTTTATTGATTGGTTCCTTTATTCTTTAAATATTTCCCTCCTTACGATGTTTGCCTCCTGATTGAGGAATGAATGTGAAGAATATACTTGTATTTTTGCACCATAAGCAATAATAATAACAAGTTTGGCTCTATTTTCAATTGTAAATTAGGTTTAATTTTATATTTTCATTAACTTTTTCTTTGACTTAGAATTTTAGTTCTAATATTTTGCTATTGTTTTTATTCCGCCCGTAATCTTCAGTTACATTTGAAATGTATTTATTTATTTATGTTTGAATATAGAATGTATTATTCTGAAATTTAAAATAAATGGTTTCATGACCTCTCCACTTACTATAACAAAGGTCGTTTAAAGCATTTATATGTTACTATTTGTATTAATTTTCATTCAATTGTAACGTTTAAGAGTCCCCCTGTTGCCTTCTGTTTATTAGTGCTGCTTTTTGCTGTAAGTAGTGTAAGTAATGAGCATGTTCCGGGATATTACATAATTACGTTACTTCATCTTCGCCAGACAGTTTAATATTAATCCTCTTTGAATGCTATGAACGAACATATCTATTTTTCTGTTTGTGATAGCTCAACACAATTAATAGTTTGAAGGGTGATAAAGTTTACTATTTAACTATTTATCTACTTTGAATGTTAGACCATAATCCATACATTCCTTAGTAGTAGTATTACTATTACAATTTTTATTTTTATCATGGAGCCTCCTCTTATGTTGTGAAACAGAAATTCCTTTGTTCCAATCATATTATATATAAATTGGCGTACAATCCTGATATCTAACTTACAGAAGTTGCATGTCCAACTAGATGATTTGCATCCTACAGTCTATATTCTTTTATCTTTTTTTTTCTTGCCCCCCCCCTTTTTTAAAGTCATTTATATTCAATACTGTCCATACTTACTGCCATTTTTTAAATCTGTGTGTCATGTGACACTGCCCTGCAGCCAAGTCACACAGAATTCCTGACTACTTACATTCCTTCTAAGAACTTTTCAGAACTTTTTATTTTTAGTTCCATAATTTATGTTCAATGTTCACATGTTGATATTATTTAATTACTTAAATAAAAACCTAAGACTCCCTTTTCCTTATTTTCACATTCCTGGACTCAGGGTCTTTCCCAGTTCCAATAATGAGTGGAACAGTCAAACCTTTGGGCTGATTTTCCCAGAGACGACCATTTCACCACCACACCAATTTACCGCACTTTGATGAAATTCATGGGATCCGCCGTGGATGAAAGAATCATTCCTCACAGACCCACATATATTTCAAGTTACTTTCGGTTTTCTGTGGTTTAATAAAAGAAATAGTTTTGCTTTCATTGTCCCCATACTTTTCTTTTCTGATGAACTGTTATTATCATTTTCATGAAACAGCCATTCGCAAAAGTACATTTCTTATGTTTATTTATAAATCCATTCTGCCTCATTCCCCGTGTTTTCTTGTCTGGTGAACAAAGGAAAAGCACAGAACATTCATATTCTTCATCAGCTAGTAACTTACACAAATGATATGATGTATTTTTCCTTCAAAATTTTCACTTACAAAGACTTATTTGAATGAAAATGGTTGGTGTCTCAGGCTCTACTTCTGCTAAGGGATTCCTATATTCTTAATATTCTTCCCAGTAGTTCACTTTTGTTATATAGATTCTTATTGAGTCTCTATACTGATGATATTCTTTTCTAACACTCGACGGATATTTAAAATCGTACTCTAATACTGACTTTTTTCTTTTCTAAATTTATTATTTTTCGTTGCACTTCAATTTCATTCTTAGGGAAAATGTTAATGTTTTTCTGTGTGGCTTGAGATAATTGATAGATCTGTGTCCGCCATTTAAAAAATTTTGTTATCCATATCTTTTTAATTGTGTAGCGTTGCATCCATTGAATGTGAATACATAATGTCCAAAATAACAGAAAATCACTGATTTTTAGAAGGTAAAAGTAGACAGTTTTCTGATGGAAGGTGGATATTATTTTTCTTTCGAATTTGAACGATACTTTTTAATGATGACGTTTAGATGAAAATCTTTCTTTTCTTTTATTAAGATTCGTAAGTGCAATAGCTTTTCTATCTCTGAACAAATTCGACACTTTGATCGGAGCATTTTGTCCCTTTTTTCTGTTATCCTTAAAGAATATATTGTTGAATGTAAATATCTTTTCCCATCTGTTTCAAAAATAAATAAAATGGTTGAAATGTGATTGTCGGTGATTGAAAACATTGCCGAAACAAACAAATTCGATTAGGTTTGTGGTATTTATGATTGCGAGTCCGTCGTTGAATGTATAAAAGTCGCAGGTCTGTGACATTTGACATGGTGTTGATGAAATCGTTGATTGATAATTTGCTACAATTTGCTACGTCTGAAAAGGTTTCAATTAATTAAGCATTCGATATGTGAAGGGAAATGAATTAATTATTATGTCAATCCTTTTATATGGGCGATTTTTGACACACTCCTTAAGTCTTATTTTTGAATTATTTTCTCTTTATTGAATGCCAGCAAAGTTGGTCCAAGGCTTTATGATTATCAATATTGATTAGCACTTTTTTGTATGTCAAAAACTTTCCAATATAACTCGTATTGCATATTATATAATCCTGATGTTATTTATTTTTCCGTTTCAATTTTTGATGCTTTGTTTTTTATTTATGTTTATTTTATTTATTTTTATTTATCCCTAAAACTGAACACAATTTTACCTCCCCTGACTCTTTCGACCTGTGTCAACGTTTATGTTGCCTTGGACTGGAGACTTACTTCATGTGCAGTTACTTCCCCTTTCCTCCGCCTTCAAAGTTTATCAAGCTGTTCGCTTCTTTACGGAAGACCGGCAGTCATCGCAGTTCTGAGTTACCCATTGATTTATTCCCATCTAACTTACTCTGTCCTCGGCTGGCCATTCCTTTTTTTCCCGCTCTGCTACAACTTGTATCCTTCCTACCGTCTTCTCTTTCTCCCTCTCGCTCCTCTTTTTACTTAATGCTCACTCATCTTTGTGCTGGGTCATGATCTTTAAAATCTCAGGTGGTTATTTGTATATGTATTCCCACCCTCCCTTCCTCCCTCTCGCTCCTCTTTAAATAAATGCTCACTGAACTCTTCTCTGCGTTGACACAATCTTAAAATCTCATGGGGTTTTGTATACTAGTGTTACTAGTTTCAACCCTCCCTTCCTCCCTCTCATTCCTCTTATTTTTATTACCATCCTCCCTCTCGTTCCTCTTCTTGTTACTTAATGCTCACTCTAAGTCTAACTCTTCTTTGAGTTGACACAATCTTAAAATCTCATGTGGTTTTGTATGCTAGTTTCCACCCTCGCTCCTCTTCTTGTTAATTAATTAATGCTCACTGACTCTTCTCTGCGTTGACACAATCTTAAAAGTTAAAATCTCATGTGGTTTTGTATGCTAGTTTCTAGTCGTGGCTCCTGACAGCCCCTGGTCCGTCCACCTCGTGAGCTCATAGCTTTCGTCGGCCTCATTCGCCATTCTCTTCTCCATAGTCAATTAGAGCTTGTTCCGCTGGCTCGTCTGATCGCCATGGACTACAAATTTTTACAAATTTAAATAAAAGAACGTCCATTTATTTAGTGGTTCTTGTGTATTATGTCCGTCATACTCTATATTATTTATGCGAATATCGCTTGTTGTTTCATAATAATAAAAGAAAAGAACGTCCATTTAAATTTATTTGGTGGTTCTTGTGTATTACGTCCGTCATATTCTATATTAATATTATGCGGAGATCGCTTGTTGTTTCATTATAATAATAATTCAAATTATTATGAAAAATAAATAACAATAAGCTTTGTAACGCCTGCAAGATATCTCATTTAGACATTATGGAAATTATGAAATGCTTGTTGTTGCTTTTGGTCTTATTATAATTCGCCTTTTTTTATGTGCGTTTTTTTTCTTTCTGTTTTTGAATTTTTGATGAATGAAAGTTACGGTAAAGCTTTCTAAATCATTTATACTATTATGTACCATAATGTTGTATGAATGAGGTCATCTTATCCATATTGTATTGTACATGTATCTCCCATAAATGAAGTAACAATTTTATTTTTTAATTGATGATTTTGATAGGATTGTCAATGATTATGATGATTATTGATAACAATGCCTTTTGTCTCAATTTGCTCAACAATAATGTTTTATCCTTTGTTTTCGGGAATGATCTTTATATATGATCCTTATCTCTCCCATCTCAGCTCCTCTTCCATTTGTAAAGTATCGCATATCAAACCTGTACGCTATACACGTGGGCCGTACTATACTTTCACTATCGACTACCCTATTTCAGTTTTGCATTCCTTGGCACTGATCATACAAATAGAAATAGAAGAAATGGTAGTGCGTTTCAGAGTTTCTACATTTTAGTAGGTTATATCATCCATCCTTGCTATTTATTGAAGAAGATTTTTAAAAGTAAGAGAAACGGAGATAACATGACGAGGAGACGACACTCTCTTCATCATTCAAGGTCAGCAATTGAATCCAGTACCGTTGACATTATATCCACAGTTCTTATGACAAGTACAACATAGGTTATATATATGATATTGTAGACAATAATTTAATTATGATAATAATAATATTATTATTGTTCAGTGGTATAATTTATCGCCTTTTCTGAAAGGTTTTCATATCTCTAATGTGTGAGTCTTTGGTTTTTTTTCCTCTAAATGAAATCAGAAAGAGGTTGTAGATATTCAGTTTTCTCTCTTACCCCAATACGTGGTGTGGTTTTGAAATGACTTCCCTCCAACCTTCAACTTCAACAGTGTGCTTCAATCAATCAAGGTCATGGGAATTATCCATTTCTTTGAGTAGACCTACTAATTAGTCACAAGTTAACTTTTCATTAGTGTTGAATGGAAAAGGTTGTAAGGGATTCTGGTTAAAGTGAAATGAATGAAAGCGGAGATAAGAAGTCTGTGATGAGAAATAATGATTTCTTTTATAAAAAAGAGTATTTTAAATGACTGAGACAGTCCATCGAACAGTATAGTATTGTCCTGAAATGAATATTTCACTCATCTTCTCTTTGTATTCGTCACGCCTCTGTCAAACAAAATCCACTTTTTTCGACGTATGATAATAAGCAAGTAGTTGCTGTGGGGCAAGAATTTACTTCTTTTGTTTTTTGTCACGTGATCTCTACTCCGTATACTCTCCTTCTTCGCTCCTCTGATTTTGTTTGCTCAAGTTTTACGTCTAATGCTATTGAAATTAATTTCATTCAGACAAATCTATCACATACATCTAATGTTTATACATAAAGTTCTGTTGAGCTGTTGATGTGACCCGACCCAATCTCTGAGAAAATAAAAAATAAAAATCTGGCTCTTTTTCATACAAGGATGTTGTACTACAAAAATATGTAGGCCTATCATTGTTGCAGATTTTTATAATGTCTCTGTTCGTGCTGGTGAGTTGAGCATCTTTACAACAGTTAATTAATTGACTCATCATTGAGATATCAACTGCATGTGGCATGCTATTCAGCATTGGACAAAATGACTATTTTAGAATTGATTTTCATAGCATGAAAGAAAGTTATCATATTATAATCTATTCATATTGTCCAGAAAGACAGCCATTAAGTGTTTGGTGCATTTTTCGACTATGAACTATATACTTGATGCACAGTATTTCGCTTACAAAAATCAGAGGTACTGGGTTTGAATCCTTACTTTGATGATCTAGTTTTGAGTCTCTGGAAAGGGCTCTTGTTAAAGTTCCCCACTCCACTCAGGAGTTGTAAAGAGACGAACTAAAACAGGCTAAAAGTAAAATCAGACAGTTACTGGCTTTGGACAATGTCAGGATGTTGCTACATGTAGGCTTCTATGTATTGAAGTGCTTCAAGACGCAACTCATATTCTTTGTCTTATTCTTCTTCCCAGTGAGTTGAGATGGATATAAATTATTATAAATAACGTAGACCATGGCTTGTCAGGGAATGATGTACATGCAGATGATTGCCAAGCGCATAAATATATTATACAGCATGTATGATATTGATGTCAATCATGGATAATGATAATCAAATGGTCGCTGTAATGCAAGGGGGGACCTTCCCACAATTTGAAATTTTCGTAGATAATAAGTTCTATTAATAGATGTTGGTGTGAGCTTTCTAAAAATATCGATTTCATCACTATTTATGGTCGCTTCAGCACCAGAGTGGACCATCCCACAATCAGTCTTTTCTTAGAAAATTGGGGTTGAAGAATCTTCAACCCCAATTTTCTCAAAACAGACCACTCTTGTGCTAGAGCGACTAAATATGTGCTATATAAAATAAATATTATAAATGCCAATGCAAATATTTTAAAATTTAATTTTTCTCTCATTTCACGTTGGCGTTAAGTCTTTTTGATTTTTGTTGATGATGTTTGCTGAGTGTTTTTTCTGCTTTCCCAGTCGCTACAACTAGCGGCCAGGCTTGCTTTCTCCCAATACATTCCAATTCCTCTACAATTTTTTCTATATCAAACTACATTGCTGAAAGAATCCCTGTTGATTTATCTATCAATCTAATAATAATTCTAAATCTTAATCTAATTTTAAAAATCTAAGATTGCTGAGTGATGTTTTGTACACATACGTACACAATGCAATTCTAATTCTATTTCTATTCTCGGTTGTGCTTCTTGCTCCTGTTGTTAATAATGTCAATTCTGCTTGGTGTTATGTATGTCTAATTATTTCATTACGTACGTATAGTATGTATAAATATATTATTATCATTCAAAATCAAATAGAAGCCACAGTTGTTGAGAGTACGCAGTACGATAAATGTTGAAGAATCAAACAATTTAGAATTTAACTCTCAACAAGAACAAATTAGTTTAGTCCTTTGTTTGAGAGCTAAATTCTATATTGTTTGATTCTTCATTTTAAATATATACATGTATATATAAATATTAAGTTAGAAAGGAAATACATGTTGTATTTGCAGATAATCAAATGAATGATGTTTGTATTTTCTTGTGTGTGTTTAATTTTTTTTTTACGAGGTAATGACTGATTCTATTTTAATTGTCCCGACCGCAAAATTTAAAATCATGTTTTAAGTACCGTATGTACATGTATTTCTGTTACCATACATCATGATTGTGTATTTGCATTTTATTTTCTATTTAAGTTATGCATGATGTTAAAATTATAATCCAAGAGATTTCAATAGCTCTGCATAATATATATATATAATATTGCAAAAAGTGAGTTGAATTCATAAACGAATGTGTCGTCTCTTATTACTAAAAGTTTAAAAGCAATCAACTTTTTAAAAATTACTGATGCTCTGAATAAGTACTTTATAACTTTCTTGTTCCTTCTTTTTGGGGACAGTCATTTCGTTCTAGGTTAACCAGTACCGGTTGCTATAACTTTCCTGGCTTCTTTCTTTTAAGTCGAGTCTGTCTGTACTGGACATCTGTTTAGCATGATGACGCTTATTTATCTATGTAGCCAGCTTATTTATATCTCCACTCATTCAAAGAGCGTTATTGTGCAAGAGACTTTCACTCATCTTTAGTTTGTTGTTGATGATACGGACAACATCCCCCCAGCTTAATTAAAGGTACTTGTATTTTATTTCTGCTTTTCGTGAAAGGTGAAAGTCTTGGCTGAGAAGAGAGAAAAAGGAGGCCTGTTGCTATTCACTTGCTATTCGAGTTGGAATTGCTTCACTTTCATAAATCCATTTGATCGAGTAGAACTAGAAAAAAAGAAGTTTATCATTAGAATATGAATAGAATAATGTTGATGCAGCCTCTATATGATAGAGACAAATCATACAGCCTTTATAATATATAGTCAAATCATACAGCTTTATAGTCAATTAATGCAGCCTTTATAGAATCAAATTCACCCCTTGAATCAAACAAGTTTGAACATTTTAAATCATGACTAGAATCAAATAATAAATATCTGAAATCAACAAAATTCTATAATGGTAATGTACTCATGTACATACAGTACATGTATTAACATTAACGAATAAATAATTTCTCAATTCTCTCACGAGTCATACCTAAATTTTGATGTTTTTTTCTCTTCACTTCTCTTCCCTCCACGTTCGCATTCTTCATCTGATTGATTGAATGATGTTATGTTACCACTTCTGTTCTTGATTCTTATTTAATCTACCCAACTTCTCCCTCCTCCTTTCCCATGACGAATATTTTTTAAAGTACAAAAATCATAAAAAAATAAGAAATAAATTGTTTCGTATTGTGAATCTTCGTGTTTTTCTTTGATTTTATTATTCGTTAGTCTAAATAAAATTAATGTGATTTTGTTTGTGCTGGAAAAGTAAAAAGTGAATATGGCATTCTGGCCCCCCATTTGCTGCTGAGAAAAAAAATCAAGCCCAGGTTTTGAACACTAGCCCGCCCTAATATTACAAATCCCTACTTTAAGTTTAAGGGTATCATGTCAACTTGAATGAAGTCTAACCATGCAGTGCCTTTAATTCTAAGCCAATATGGTTTTGCAATTAGATTCATGAGTGATACATAGATAAACTTTATTGATCCAAACATGGAAATTACAAATACATGAACTATGAACACCCCCTGCCTGGAAAAGACGCCAGTTTCTCACATGTTTTACAATGTATTTCCCTAGCACAGACCTACTTACCAGTAGTTTCCTAGTAAATAGTCAAACAGAAATATTTTATTATTAGTCCTCTTATTGGACAGAGACAAATAGAAAGATAAGATGAGAAAAAAATCATGGTCTTATACCCTCTGCCCGTGCTGTAGTTTCCTGTAATTAAGAACAGGTTTTTACTATTTAGTATGGAATACAGGTCACCTGTGCCATACAGGTGGGTTATTCACCAGACCGGGCGTCGGAGCATTCAAACTTTTGAAGACAAGCCCAGCAGGCTAATCACTTGGCCAGTGTGCCTCTTCTTCCACTCAATTAATATCATAAGAGAAAATAAGATAAGATAAACTTTATTAATCCATCATAGGAAATTTTCGATGGATTACATACCATGATACGGACCAAAATTACAATTACTTCGGACTTTGGATCGAAAGACCCAGGTTCGAGCCCGACTTCTACCACCCCGGCGTTATGCCATTGGGAAAGGCATTTTAGACTATCCCACATTTCACCCAGGTGCCAAGCGGGCATTGCATCAAACTTTCATAGATGGCAGCTAAGGGAATCGCCGGCATGTCCACGGTGCAATTGGGAATCGGAAACATCCGACCATATCATCCTCGATTGCACTACAACCAAACTCGAAGGAGGGTACGAGACAGTCCACAACTGTGACGACGAACTTAAAAACTTGGATCGACAAATTAAATATGGAGGTGTAGATCTCGTCATATGCTACTACTACTACTCAGACTACTGTACTACCACATGTACATTGTACTCAAAACTGAAAAGAATCCTATGACACCCTGAGAATAATGATGCGGCCCGTTAGCTCAGTGGTTGAGCGCCTGACTTCAGAGTCAGAGGTCCCGGGTTCGATACCCAGTTTCGGGACAGAAATTTTTCGT
>JAUEKV010392364.1:0-10239 GCA_031833985.1 Ancula gibbosa
ATATTCTTCATTTACAATGTGAACTATGTTATATATGGTGTGAAAGCTTGTTTTCTGCTCTACAAGAAGAATTTAAAATTATATTTTTATGTTGAATGGGTGATTTTTTATTAATTTATAAATAGAGCTTGTCCAACTTGAAGAGTTATGCCCCTTAGCCGGTACTCTATCGAAGATTTTTTGATGTAAACATGGTAGCCTATGGGTTAAGGCCTGTGATTATAAATACGAAAGTCTATTTAACCAATTATTCATTTTTTATTATTTTTATTTAATCAAATTATTGCTTCCTTTTCCTAGGGGGATAGAATGCATTGGGTTTGTTGTTTTTAAATAAACATTTTACGACCATAAAGGTTTCTTTTGGACTATATCACCAACATAAGTTTCATGTCGCTCATGCTAATCTGTTTGATTGCTTCTATATTCTAAGTTTGTGTTTAATTACAGATAATAATCAAGTTCGTTTATTCATCCTTTCCTTGTTTGAGGTTATAAACCCGGAAAGTTAATTTTAATTTTGGAAGGAATCACAATATTTTATAATTTGAAAATGTTTTGAACTGATATTTAACGGTGTACAATCAATTGTTTCTACAGGGCACATTTCATAGCCAGCAGGCAATTGAATATGGTTCAAAATTTGTCGGTGGCGTGTCACCAGCAAAGGCCGGTACCCAGCACTTAGGTTTACCAGTATTTGCAAATGTGAAAGAGGTACATATCTTATATATTATCCATTTTTAATAGGATTAATTTTTTTATTCTTAATATTATTTTTTCGGCAATTCATGCACTCCTTTCTTTAATTAATTCCAATACCAGAGAGACATTACATTCGTAATAATAATAAACTTTCAAATTCTATGGTTGAATTGAATTGACTTTTATACCTTCGGCACAAATTACAGTCTTTCTGCAAATTAATACAAAAATATTTATGCGTAATAAACAATATGTTGAAAATACATGAATGGAAAAAATCCCTTTGAATTGAGATTTAAATTACTTCATTTTAATATGTAAACTGAAATATATATGTCTTAAAACATTTCATAATATTCCTATTCCTGTCTGATCTAATTTCAGGCTAGAGCTGAAACGGGCGCAACTGCCTCCGTTATTTTCGTCCCCCCACCCTTTGCTGCCGCAGCCATCATTGAAGCTATAGATGCTGAAATGCCCCTGGTCGTTTGCATCACGGAAGGCATCCCCCAGCAAGACATGGTCAGAGTGAAGCACAAACTTGTTCGCCAAGAGAAGACGCGCCTTATTGGACCCAACTGCCCGGGAATAATTAAGGTTCTTCTTTGCTAGATTTAGCCATTTTGAAAGTGAATTTATTTGTTATCAATCAATTTTCCACACAAGTTCCAATTACTCTGGATTTTAGCGTATATATATAATTAATCTTCTTTTAGGTTTGCAATGATATTATCCCCTTTCATCGATTTAAAAACTCATTTTGTATTATACTGGCTTTTTTATACCATGCCATGGAGGGAGCTTGCGGGTGGCAGAAATATAGGTCTCACAAAATTTCAATATATTATGGTTTGTTGCGTCATATCTCATAAAAGAAAATACATTGCCATTTATAAACTTCATATCGCCTTGTCTAAGCTTGTTAAATGTTATGTGGTTAACAATGTGGATTTTATTTGTTCTTCTTTCATTTCTTCTTTTACAGCCAGGAGGTTGCAAAATTGGCATTATGCCAGGACACATTCATAAACCAGGAAAGATCGGTATGTTGATATAATATGTCAAATTTTAAAATTACGATTGAAAAGAATTAGGGAAAGAAACGAGATGGGATACCGTCTTTTTATTTTGGGATATTTTAGATGTGATCGTGAGATTATCAATCTTATTGTTTTGAATAGGCTCAGATCTAGTGTCCAAGCAATCATAATTGGAATGTCAATCAACAAACTTGAACTTAATCAGATAAGACTGAGAAATAGCTGCCATTTGTTCCTATGAAATCATATTGTAGTACATTTAATGATGAACGGGTGATTGAATAGAACTATACTGCTAACAATCTGTGGAAAACGCAACTGCAGGGCACCCTGGAAAGCGTCAGAAGGAGCGGCTCTTTCCATGGAATCTTCTCGCATGTCTCCTTTATGACCGTTTTGGCTAGGAGAATGAGTGAGTGAGGGAGATAACATTATACATGACAAAAAACAGGTTCCGAATGAAATTAATAATAATAATAATAATGAACATTTTTATAGCGCTCTACCCCACTAAATGAGCAAGCTCTAGGCGCTTTATCAACCTACTCTTACATTTATCCCTTTTGAATTACAGGAATCGTGTCTCGATCCGGAACTTTGACTTATGAAGCAGTTCACCAGACCTCACAAGTCGGCCTTGGACAGTCTTTGTGCATTGGAATCGGCGGCGATCCTTTCAACGGAACCAATTTCATCGACTGCCTTGAAGTCTTCCTTCACGACCCAGAGACGGAAGGTACGGTATTGCAGGGCTAGAATAACCGGGAACGTATTCACTCGAATTAAATTTGACTGGCAAGATATTATGTCCGTATATTGGTAGCCTGATTTCTGTCGATTAAATTACATAAATTCCAACATAATTGTTATTTATAGATATGTTTATATGATTTTTTTAAAAAATTCTTAAACTCTTGTTTTATTGTTTGAATGGCAAATAGCTGGAGGAGAAATTTGAATGGCCCTTTACCAAATGTAGATCTCTCGTCAAAGTATAATAATTTCCATTGTTTCTTTTTTTTCTTCTCATTATCCTCCCATCGCATGTATTTATTAAATTCCAATTATTTTCTCATTGTTTTGATAATTATCTCTTTTATTTTATATTTTCTTCTCTTATCCTCCCATTATTGATTGAATTCCAATTATTTCTCCAGGCATTGTTTTGATTGGTGAGATTGGAGGTCAGGCCGAGGAGAATGCCGCCGAATACTTGACCCAGCACAACTCGGTGAGTCCATCTTTATCATCTCATACTGGGTGAAACAAATTATGTGTACTTGTTTTGTTTCATTTTTGGTTTTTAATTGTAGAACCCTCTTTGTATAGCATCATTGCTCTTTCGCGAAGGGGAATTGGACACGCGCGAATACATTACAGTGTTATTTTATATTCAGTTCGACTGGTGAATGCACTTTGTAATAACTGTTATTACATTTTGGGATCATATATTTTGAATACAGTAGAACCTCCATTTGCAAAATGGGTGGTCTTTAGTGGGAGGTGGTGCTATTGGGAGGTTCCACTGTATTAAGATGAAGGTAAGTCTCGCCCACTGTACTGAATTCTGGAATGATAACTCTTTTTTTAATTGCCGGGTTATGGTATATAATGTATGTTTTAAAATGATATCATGGTCTTTATTTGATCTTGCCTCTTTCAACTTCACTTTTCATGTCAAATTATGCCATTGATGGTCAGTAATCCTATTGTTTTTAATTTCCAGGGTCCCAATAGGAAGCCTGTTGTGTCGTTCATCGCTGGCATCACTGCTCCTCCAGGAAGGAGGATGGGACACGCTGGTGCTATTATCGCAGGGGGAAAGGGAGGTGCCGATGAGAAGATTGCAGCTCTGAGGGCAGCCGGTGCTGAGGTGACCATGTCTCCGGCCCAATTAGGAACCACAATTGCCGCGGTAAGTTGTTTAGTCATTTCAGTAACTTACTTACTTACTTTCCTTTGCTGATCCCCAACTGCTGGACTATGGTCCTTTTTCAGCAATTAATGCTATTCGGTGGAACTTGGCCGTGTTCTTCAGTTGGGCCGTTGATGCATAGAGGCAGTTCTCCAATGACAATACCCCCCTTATGAAATGCCAAGTCATTTCAGTAAAGAATCATACAGTTTTTTGATATTATCTCTCAACAAAAGGGACTGCTGGATTTGACTAAAACGTAAGGGACTGTTTAGTTTCATATTCATATCACATCCGTACAACCCATAAAATGCAACTCAATGTCACAGACTTATATGGCAATGACATATACATGTAATATAATTTAAAATCCTGATGTCTGCAAATTATTGTTTCATTTTTGCACTAAGATGCGATGTCTAGTCCTTGTGTAAAGAAATATTTGTATAAAAGTGAGTTCCGCACCCCACATGTTTGTCTCTGGAGTCGATATGTCTGCCTGTCTAACGATCGTTGTAGCGGCGCAAAGAGATTTGGCTCATGACTCATAGCCGCATGCTCTTTTTATAGACTCAGGTTTGTTCCTTTAGATAAAACGCCATTATAATATAAATATCTATTGACCACTTTGCAATGCTTTTCTCCCACAGGCCATGGAGAAGAGAGGGAAGTAAGCGAGCAGCCCTGGGGGCTACTGGAGAGAGGGGCTCCACTGACGAGGGCAAACATAAGTCAAAAGACGAAAGACGCGGATGTCAATAATGTCGTACACCTGGGTGTTTCTGTGATAGAGGTTCATCGCTCATCAGTCTAGTTACAATCGTGTGTCGTGAGAAATAGTTGTGCTGCTTGTATAAATAATTATTAATAATATTTGATTTGTACTCTACTTTATCCTTCAGCGACGAATCTCCTATAATACTAGTAGGATCTGACTTAAAAGGAGATAGTTTTGTACCGTACTACCGTACTTGATTATGCTTTAACAGTTTGCCATAAAACTTTGTTGTAGAGTTTTAACTTGTGTGTTTGTGTCCAGTTCTTACCTAAAACCATTATGATCGAGATTCTATTTCTAGATTCTTTCTAGAGATCCAAATCTAGGTCTGAACTACTTTTGTACCTCTTTCAAAACTCATTATCTATGTCAGTGTTTTGTCAGATGATCTCTCTTTTATTGCGACTAAAGAAGCAACGGGTTAACTAATCCGCATTCATACTTTTTGGGTTGGATACAGACAGAGAGTCAAAAGTGGGACTGGTTGGAAGGCTGACATGTGACAAGCATCTATGTGTGATATGAATGGCTGAGTTGACTGTCAATTCTATTCTATGTAATCAGACATTTATTCTGACTCATTCAATGCATTAATGATTAAACATCTTACTAAATGCCTCTACGGAATCATTCGTTGATGTCTCTATTGTATTATGTGTTTTTGTTACGATTTGAGTATTTTGTCTTACAAGTACATGATTGTATGTACGGTAATGAATAATTTCTGAAATGGTGTCTTATCAATCTATGATATCGTCACTGCGCTTCTAAAATGGCATAAGTCAGACTTATGCCAAAATAGAACGGCATTTCTAAAGATGAGGGCTATCATATGACATCATCAAAATTAAAATGCGCCCATTAATTAATTAATTATTGCTATTAAACCATTATGGCACAAGTCATCCAGTGACTTAAAATGAAACAGTTGTTTTTCAGTTTTCTCAAAACTACTGAAAATGACTTATGCCATTATAGAAGCGCAGTGACGATATGAAGACTTCACAGAATCACTTATAAACTGTTATTGAGTTGAAATGTGCTGTCCCTTAGTTTCTTATCTCAGCGCATTAGACTTACTCTGGTGGTACCATGTTATACATGTATTATTTTTATTTTTATTTCTGTTCTCATTTGATATTATATTCTTCTTCTAATTTAAATACTGTCTTATTATACAGTTTAAATTTAAAATCCGTTTGTCTCTAACTTTGTCTATTCCCTTTACTTACTTACTTTCTTACTTACTTATTAAGACTTATTTTCTTTCCTTCGAAAGTAAATTCCTTAAATGCCATGAGACCCATGGAGCTGGAGCTTACCCCCAGTTTCTGTGGCGCAAAGCGGAACAAGTAATCAATGAACACCCTCTGGAGAAGACGTCAGTTTCTCTTGCAGGTTTTACTTTCCCAGGAGTATTGGTGCTGGTACCCACTTTGCACCTGGGTGAAGTGAGGAAAACGGAGATAAAAAGTGACTTTCCCAAGGGCACTTCACCAAACTGGGGGTCTGTCAGATTTGAACCCACGACCATCTGATAATGAGTCCAAATAGCTAAGAACTCTTCCATTTCTCTATCGGCGCGTTGACGTCAGTTGACGGTGATGACGACAAGATGGTCCCGTTTGGTGGGTGGGGTGGGGGAGGTGAGCGGCGAGGGGACAGCAGGTGTCAACATGGAGGGAAGATAATAAGATGCCTTAAGGCTATGTAGCTGACAGACACCGACAACCATGGAAGGCTAGGCAACGTTACCTCTCGAGTGCTTATGGTCATGGGTCGTGGTATTCGATAACGAAGGCCACACATGGGTCGACCGACCGACGAAAGCTCGGCCCCGATCTTCAAGCTGCTCGACCTTCAGGTTCGGGGTGGTCAAAGATCAGCCTCGATCTTTATTTGCACGATCGAGCTTCACTGAAAAGCTGGATCTTTCGACCACAAGATCGATCTTCGCCCAGCACTAATCGCTGGAACGTGTGTGCTTTCAGCCAAATATATCGGCATCGAATTTACTAAAGACCTAACATATGGGAAGCATACTTCCTAGGCAAACAAAATAAGCACATTTATTATATGTCGCAACATGAAAGCATGCCCGATCTCAACCCAACTCGTCTGCTACAAAACACTTGTGAGACCCTCACTACTGTAGTAGACCAACGTAGTTTGGAACCCTTACCAAATGAATCATATTGAGGATTTGGGAAAGGTGCAAAGAAGATCGTTAAAAAGAATGACAGGTACTCGCAAGTATCAGTTAACACCCTACACAAATCCTTCCAACTTCCAATCTTAATGAAAAATATGGCATCGAGATCCTAAAATCAAGACGACATTGGAACAAAGCAGCAACCATGTTTAAAACCACCAATAATTTGATCCACGTGCCCATGCCATACAACATCAGGTGAAAGCAATCACACAAACAAACTCGTGGACAAAATAAAACAACTAACAATACCATCATCTATAATCAATGTACACCGCCATTCATTTCCCCCCTCTGCAGCAAGGATGAGGAATTTCAATTCTTTTAATATAATATTCTTTATTTATCCCCGAGGGGCAATTTTGAACAGCACAATACATGTATACATTTATACAATTTACATATATGAACTAGCACCGGAAACTGTAGAGGCTAGACAGTTCGACACATTCAAGGCACACCTCACAAAGTAATACAAATGTCATTTTACTAAATTGTAAAAATAACCCTGTAGATTGGTCCCCACCACAGAATTCTTATTCTGTGGTCCCCAACAGACATCTTGGGGTTGCTACATCATCGATGAAGAAGAAGAAGTAAACAAAGCGGTTCTACGATATACTTCCGGCTTCCGGTTTTATCCAAGATGGGGTCAAATACAGATTCTAGATCTAGAATCTAGATCTCAACAAAGATGGCTTAGATGGCAATCTCCATCTACTTGATTGCTTTGGTTCTGACGATTACGCTAATTTGAATCTAGATCTAGGTAAATCTAGTCTTATCTGAATCTACTTTTGAAGGGATCTAAATAATTAAATGACATTACCTTTAGATCATATTTCGAAATCCTATAATCTAGATCTAGAAATCTAGGTCTAATGCATGCAAGTATCTCCATTCGAACCACTGTCATTTAGAGTCATTACATTGTCTATTCCGTCCGAGACAATGGTTTTAACCACTATGCCACATCACTGCTGGCAGAGAGTCTTTTAATTAGGCTTTGTGGTCGGCCTTTTGGGAATAAGGCACATTCTTTGAGGTAAAATGTTACAACTAGAGGAATTACTAGTAATTACTAGTAAAATGTAACTATATTGAGAAAAGGTGAAGATGGCACATATATCTCCATTTTAACAGAGCCAACTTCTTCTTTGTTGTGAGGGTGAACAGGCATCGCTTGCCTCTACCATGTCAAGTACAAGTAGATCTAGAATTACGTGTCTTGTGGAGTATTTAATATATAAATAACCCTAGATCCAATTCTTCAAGAATTATATTACATTGTGTAGGATCATTTTTATATACTCTACAAAGACAAAACAAAAGTTAAGAATGATAATAAGAGTAAGAGCACAATATTTAAGTTATATTTAATAGATCTAAATGCCAATAAATAGGATGGTTTCATTGAGTTTTATTCGTGCAATCTTTTGTTGCACGCACACGCTATTGATATACAAATGTAAATATTATATGTATCATAAATCATCAAAACCCTGTACGATTACGAAGATAATCTCTATTGATTATATTTTTTTAATGTTTCCACTGATTTCAAATCGACTTCGCTTGCCATCCCGTATTGGATCAATTAAGTTTATCCTATCTTATCTTATCTTAGAATAACCGTCCATTCACGCACGATGGGCAAGCCGTGAGGACGGAATGCGAAAGAACCAAAAGACGATCTCCAACGACCGGAAGAACGAAAAGATCCGCCTCCACGTGCGAACTGAGCACTACTGGCCACGCCCCAACAAACCATGTGATGTAAACATGCAAACTCTCTTTTTAGGATTTACATCATCAATGTACTGTTTCCTCCTCGTCTAGTTCCATTCATAATATCGTCACTGCGCTTTTAAAATGGCATAAGTCAGACTTATGCCAAAATAGAACTGATGTGCCACGGGATTCCTAAAGATGAGGGCTATCATATGACATCATCAAAATTAAAATGCGCCCATTAATTCATTAATTATTACAATTAAACCAGTATTCCATTACGACCCTTTGCCTCTTCGTTTGTCTGCACTCTTCATTCATGAAAAATACCAATGTCATTGTCATCTCATCACATACCATGACGTTCTATCTCATCACATGCCATGACCTTCTATCTCATCCCCATCTCATCCCCATCTCATCCCCATCCCATCTCTATCTCATCCCTATCTCATCCCTATCAAAGAGAATAGGTCTAGTAAGAGTTGCAACTCCGACGATTTTGAAGCCTCCGGCGCGCCCCCTTTCAGTAGTTTTAAGGCTGAAATCATAATATGCCTAACCGTGAAAGAGGGCGCGCCGAAACTTCAAAATCGTCTAAGTTGCGCCTCTTTCTAGATCTATTCTCTTTACCCCTATCTCATCCCTATCTCATCCCTATCTCATCCCTATCTCATCCCTATCACATCTGTTAATAATTTATATAAAGATCTTAAAACGCACTTTTTTGCATTGTAATGACTTTAATTCAATCCCCATGAATCGTTATGTTTGTTGGTTTTTTTTTACCGATTTTGTAACGAAAATCTAATGTTGTTCTTTGTTTTTTGAAAAAAGATTTTCGATAACTTTTTTTTTCTATACATGAAATTGAATTTGTAAAGCGCTGAGGGCTTGCTCATTGAGTGGGGTAGAGGTAGAGCGCTATAGAAATGTTCATTATCATTATTATCCCTTTCTCATCCCTATCTCACCCCACCCGACAGGAGGCCACGATGCAGCAGTCCAATTTGACCCGCTGTAACTACTACCCACAGAAGCAGAAGCAGACGTCGCCCATCAACTTCTACCCACAGAAGCAGACGTCGCCCGCCAACTTCTACCCGCAGAAGCAGACGTCGCCCATCAACTTCTACCCGCAGAAGCAGACGTCTCCGATCGCCAACATAAACGCCAAGCGATCGCCGTGCGCACTACTTCCGCCGGAAGCCTCGTTTCCCGCCACGTGTCGTCTGACGCTGTGCCCCCGATGCACGTCGCTCGAGTGCGAGCTGGGGCAGAACGAGAAAGTCAAAACCATCCAGTACTCACGGAACCCCGACTGCGACCAACAACAACAGCAGCAACAGCAGCTTCATCAGCAGCAGCAGGCGTGGAATGGCAAGGAGAACTCGAACCTCTATAGCGGAGAATACCACAACTGCAACAAGACACAGTCGCTGGCCAGTCGAATGTGCAACCCGAACCCGAACGCAGAACCCCAACCCCCTACAACTACCGATACCAAACCTTATAGTATCACGTGCGAAACTAAAAGCTGCAACGGTAACAGTTGCAACATCGATTGTTGCCCGATCGCCCACGTCAACTGCACGACGCGTAACGGTAATCAATGCCCACCACCCCAACCCCCACCCCCACTCCCTCCCCCGCCCCAATCCCCGTCCCCATCGCCTAGCCCCAGATCCACCGGCATCAAAAAGCGCAACACCGGTTCCGAGAGTTGCTGCGTCACAGTTCCAAAGAACCAGGCATCCCAATGGCTCGACCACCGGCCGTTGCCGTTCTACAAGCGGAGCGAGGAGCAGAAGAGGATCGTCTACAAGCTGAAGACCCAAATCAAGAAGCCCACTGGGCC
>JAUEKV010392475.1:0-10231 GCA_031833985.1 Ancula gibbosa
ATAGGGAATCATATTTTATTGCAATGGGATTAAGATAATAACTTTTGGCCTCTTTTGTTGAAGTATACATGGCCTTACAATCCTAAATGAGATATGACTAAGATTTTGTGGGACATTTGAAAATGCATGAGGGACACAGGCGTGAATTGTGGGACTGTTGGCATGTCTGAGGTCATATCGGAAACAAATACTCTTCCCGAGTTGATATCAATTGGACTTCACCTACCTTTGCCTCTGATCTCTGTCTTTCTTAGGCATATTCACCGGCTTTACGTCTGTGTTGGAAAAATGTAGATGAGAAAAGAGAATAATAAAACTGCAGCTGAAAAGAACATTGGAAATAAAAGAGCAGTTATATTCATAAGACTACCGGGGGTAATATTTTTCTACTTCTTTTCCGTCTAAAAGGAGATCATCTTTCATGGCCTTTTTATCCATTATGGTCCATAGAGCCTGATCAAGTCAGAAATGTCTTCAACCCTGCTCTTAGTTTCTGACCTTTAAAATAAATGTGCAAAGTCATAAATCAATACAGTATTAATAATAATATTAAACATTTGTATAACACCATTCACCCCCTCCAGACGGAGGGCTATATAAATGTGAGAGAACTTTGCTTATATAATTAATTATTTAATTTTCTTTTTTTTAATGATTGCATTGTACATTCTCTGCCTTTTATTTTAGATATATACTTAATGACATGAGGTGTTCCCATCTTTCATTTGAAAAGCGCATAGCGATCTCCACAGGGAAAAGGCGCTATTTAAGCATAGTTTATTATTCCCCCGAGTCAACAAAACGACCTACTTTATTTTACTGAACATTTAAAACTGACTTTAATTTCTAATTTTGACGTACATTCTAGTTATTGTGCGGAGCTTTGAGCTCTACGAGGAAATGAGCCATATAAATAAATATTATCATTTACCATCCAAGAGATCTTCTCCACAGCCACCGTCACTGCTCAAGACATCGGCCACAGGCTCATTGTCTTCCGATTCTATGGGCTCAAAATGAGATTCAACGTCTTCCCGATTGGCCGTGGAGGACGAGGGATGGCCGTCCCTAACAGCGGCAGCGAGTCTCCCCAAGCTGTCCAGTTGTGCCTGGAGACCGAGCTTCACGTCATCCTCGGCATTGTCCAGAATGACCGGAATCCCGTTCTCTGTGATATAGGCCTGCTGGTTTCCGCTCAGTAACAGCCGCGGACTACCTTCTGTCACATCCTGTCCTTCGGGATTATTAGGATTATTCGCAGTGGCCCCGGTTCCGAAAGAGACGTAGGCAAATGCCTCGGCGGGATTCATCTCGTTGGCTGGCAGTTGAGTAGCCGTGCTAGTGCTAGGCATTTCAGCTTCGGGATCATTGCTCTTGTCGTCAACTTGACGCGGTGAAGATGACGAGGAAGGCTTGGAGAAGACTAGTTGCGTCTTTGGCTTGGCCACACAAACCACCTGCTCTCCAGTTTCCAGGATGAGACACTCTTTAACGCCTGGTTCAACCTTTTAAAATTTATAACGAAGAAAGAAAGAAACATTCTTCGTCATTTGATTTAATGTGAGAGTTGCTAATGTATCACTTTATATTGTAAAATAGTACCCAATGTAAAATATTACAATATTCAAATTGTTTTGTTTTTACTCTGATAATGATAGTAATAATAATGTAAACAATAATAATAATAACTATAATATTAATAATAACAATAATAATGATAATAATAATTATAATTTATAATCACAATATGATCTTTATTGTACGTCAACTGGCCATTTTCGTTTTGCTTTAAAATCAAATTTATTTCAAACATATGGCTCTGCACCAGGGACTACAGATGATGTTGGGTCTTGTATGCCTTAAGAGGAAAGAATGCCATATAATAAAAAATGAAAATAAATGACCAAAAAAGATGTGCTCCTGTATAATTACTTAATTCAATAAGAAAACTGTCCTCACCTCTCTACACACTTTGTAGTTGCCATAGTTAAGAGGGTAATCCTTGAGAGGCGAGGCTATCACTTC
The DNA here is from genome assembly GCA_031833985.1 of Ancula gibbosa. NCBI lineage: Eukaryota > Metazoa > Mollusca > Gastropoda > Nudibranchia > Goniodorididae > Ancula > Ancula gibbosa. The sequence goes on from JAUEKV010392475.1 coordinate 2,026, forward strand.
ATCGGATGCCTCCATCTCATCTCCAGACTCGGTTTCAACCACAACCTCGTCCCGATCATCTGCATTGTTGTCGGAGAGAAAGATTCACAACTCATTTGATAAAGGAGGAATGACGGAGAGGATTGATAACAATAAAACTTCATTTATCTTTAATTTGATTCTTCTACTCTTTTCCCTTGATTTCCAGCATTCAATTTCTTATCCTATTAAGAAATACTTACACATGTTTATAATCACAATCACATGGTCAAATTCCATCCAACAAGGCTATTTGGGAGTGGTGCTCTGTGCCACTCTGTGGTGGGAGCAGAACCATTGGCAGTGACCCCCCCCCCCCCCCCCCCCACTCATCCCCCAAAATAAGGTTTACTGCTTCATTGTGATAAAACTGAGGCATTTTCTATTCATACTCTGTTCAACATTGGGTATGACTAAAGTAAAATTATAATATAAATGTATATAGTATATAGTCAATCTCTTGTTGAATTATTTCATCGCACTCACCCGAACTAGCTTTATCCACCAGGGCCCCTGCGGAGCCCCCATCTCTGCCAGCAGCCCCATCATGTCCGTCTTCGTCGCTAGCCAAATCCGCTAAATCAACATTGTCCAGAGCTGGGAATTTCCCAACTTGAGGTTGAGCCGATTGGAAGAAGTTTTCAAGCTCTTCATCGACGTCCTCCCGACTCTTTTGCTCTTTTACATCTTGTGTCTCATCTTTCGTCGTCTCAGCAGCAGCAGCAGTATTATCCAGCGTCTCGTTGGTACTCCCCTGGGAGTCCTCCGTGGATGTGGATTTGGCCATGGCACTGGTGCCCTCCACAGTAGTATCTGTGAACAGGAAACAAAGTATTTTAGTAAACCTCCAATTTAATGGTCATTTGAATGTACAATGTAGGCTACAACAAAATGAGATTTTATCAGCCAGGCTATGATTTGTTTAAAAGTACTTCTCTTAAATATTTCTGCCAAGCAATACAATACTACAATTACAGATGATTGAACAATAAGATAGTTTATTTTATAAATAAATATTCATAAAATACTTACCAACTCCTGTATCACTATCAGTATTAGAGGTAGTAATCTTTTCATCATTTGAAATGAATCCATCGTCATCGTTATCTTTTTTTGACACTGGTGTTATGTCACCCTCATGTCTGACCTGTCTCTCACTCTCAGCAAGATCAGGAGAATCACCCGATCCTTCTAAATTTGATTTTCTCTCAGGTTGAGAGTCAGCATCATCGCTGACGGTGTCAGACTTCTCTGCCTTTTTCTCGTCATCATCGCAGTCCTCTTTATTTTCTTTACTTTCTTCACGAGGTTGTTGAGAATCATCTTCAGATGTTTTTGAAGCATCCGTCAGTCCTTCCACACATTGATCCATCTGGTCCGGTTGAGAAGGACCTTCAATACGACTCTGTCCTTCTATATTTTCCTCAGCACCAACACCATCATGTTCCATTTCTGTTCTGAGAAAGCAATGCAGAAAAAAGTATTTTATAAAAATTGTTTGATTCACAATTGTATGGCCATTATAATAATAGTAGTTATCACTGATAAGAGTAAAGTATGAACCTTCAAGACCAGGAGCTGGTGCATATATAGGCCTGGCTACCCAGTTTCTGTGGCATGAAGCGAAACGATAGAACACCCCCTGGTACAGGTATTAAGAGTAGAGTAAGACGGCTAAGAGGCCAGTTTCTCCCAGATATTACTTTCTCTTCGCCTTCAGAATTTGTGCTGGTAATCTAGATCTATTGGCCAACCATTAGCCATAGCCAGTAGGAATGAATTCTAATTTAAATCCTTAATTAAATGCCTAGCCTACTTATAATTCTTAAAATTGAATGAAAACGGCTTTCATTTTTTATAAAATAATTGTTAGGGCTATCGCTAAGTCAAGTCAAGTTAGGAATGTGTGGCGGTCTGGGAAAACCGAGGAATTGATGCAAAACATGGTATCGAGCTAGATCTAGACTGGGGCATTCAAAGTTGATTTTTGTGTCAAAGGTCGATTTCAATACACACACACGGTAGTTACTAGATCTAGATCTAGTTAGTTTCTGATTCTTAAAATCTTAATTTATCGATCATGAAATTCCTAACTTTGAACAATATCTTATAAATATTTGTACTTAAAACGATTTAGTAGGACTATCGCCGATCAAAATAATAGATCTGCCGAGTGAAAACTAAGTACAAAAACTAGCCTTGCTATGCTAGCTCCATTTTGCATCGTGGTTTTGTCCCATCCATCACTTTCCCAGCAACCGTGACATGTTGCATACTGATGTGTATAGTGAATCTATCGACCTGTTTAACTATCTTTACTATGCCCTGTGCGCATGAATTGAATTCGTTTCACACAGTTGCTACACGGTGCAACCTAAACAACCGGATGGCATCAGGCAGTGAATAGATAGACTCATTAGACTGACTGAACTTTTCTAAAATTCTTACTCACCCTTGCCCTTTACTTTTAGAAAGCTTAGGCCCTATTTGCTATTGATTTTTAATCAATATCAATCATTGACTATTTAAAAACTACTAGATCTAGATCTAATATATAATCCTTATATATTATCTATATTTAGATCTAGATATCAAAATATAACATCATCATAGATAGATCTATACCAGCGCCGGTCTCCAAAAAAATACTTGCTATGACTTGTTGCAAACTCAAACTGAACTGAATTTAGAAGGATAGATACAGTGTTCAGTGCTCTAAAAACGTAAAATTCCCATTGATGACATTTGTTTTAGTTAACTTAGTATTTTACTATAATTGCATAACAGTTTATATACCATGAATTATTCTTATATGTTGCTATTCTTCTTTAACAAGAATATTTTAAATCAGCAGTTTCCAAGCATTATCATCATTGTTGACAAAATTCACAAGAGTCGTTTATCCGGAAGTCAATGATGGTGGCACAGGAAATAATCATGTTTTCAACTTTCACTCTCATTGCAAACCCGTGAACAAATACATTCGTTTTATCTATTGCCAGTATAACCAAATGAAGATGGCGTGTATGTGGGGCTAGGCTCGGAGGCGTGGAGACTTAATTTAATAACAGTTGTGCATTGCGCAGTGCATAAATCTTCCAAACATGCAGTGCTTGACTGAACTTCATAGAATTGAAATAAACTGGGAAACACAAACCTTCGATTAATAACCTCAACATAAACTCACACTTAACTTATCAATTCTGATAATACTAGTCACACTTTCTTCTCTTTATTTGATTATTTGAATGGTTTCTATTATGATACATTTTTATACTTAGCTTAAACCTATAGTCCACCAATCCTACAAATCAGTGCTGATGCACGACTTTCAAATGATCACTCATCATGACATAGTACGTCATGTAATTCCCCTTCCCTCCCAACTAAACTCAGGCTACCGTCGAATGTCATTATTCTCTCATTTCACCACTAGCCAGTGTTAGATCAGATGAGATCAAACAATAGATCATATATCCATATAATGTCTTTTGATCAAACGCATTGGCTTTCCAATTAGTCTTTGATTCGTGTTCCGTAAAGGAACAGCACACCCTCTTCCGAAATGTCACCACCAAGGTGTGCAACTCCTGCCCTGCACTCCCCTACAAACGCAAACGACACGTGTTCGCCCATTGAAATCTCCTTGACTAAACCAATGGTTATTAATCAACGAAGTAATTACGATTAGTAGTAGTAAATAAGAATAATAGTAGTAGTAGAAGTGGGCCCTAGAAGTAGTGGTAGTAGTAGTTGTTGTTGTTACTACAGAGGTGGTCAGGGTAGTAAGCATTGGCGCAGCATTGCAGTAGTAAGTACATAATATTTAGTGTTTGCCAGGAAGATTTCTGCACTGTGCGACTTGGTAAAATCAAAGATTATAGAATGCTAATTCTAATATTGTTGGTAATAATTTATTTAAATAATTATTAATAATATTGAGCCTCTACGCCTCCAATTCAATCCCTCCATATCCGCCATTTTGATATGGTCCTACTGCGTCAGGTGAAAAAGGACCTAGTACCTCCATATTCCCTCCATGACTATGCTACTTTCACTTTCATTTTTTAACTTTCCGCTCATCCATCCATCCATGCTATCCATTTCATTTGTTCACCATTTCAATTTCAAGTAGATCTCATCATGATGTGAATATCGTAGATGTAGAGGAAGTGAAAGACTACTCTGATGGATTCTTAGATTATTTTCATTTATCTAGTTCTAGATTACTAGAACTAGATCATCTAGATAGATCTAGATCTATAGATCACGACATGATAAAAAATTTAAAATTATTACAATTTTTAGTAAGGACTGGCAATGGCAATGGCATCGAATTACGAAGTCAACAAAGGGCCAACTCCAAGGCCTCCAAGGGCATGTGGATGTAAAGGGATTAGAAGTTGTCTTCTTTGTATGCCAGAATGCACATCACACATGACAATGAAAGCTCAATCCTTTGATGATGGTGAAAGCATACCCAGGCAAGAAAAAGAAAGCGTAGCCGTAGAAGATCTACCCAGAAAAAGACAGTTCAATGAAAACAAGGTAAAAAAAAGAAGGCCGTAGGCTGGCGTTGGTACTTGACGCGCCGGGCGAGGCCGGTAACAGACAGGGTCCGTAAAACTCGCCCGAACGTGTTGTAATAAATGTTAAAATCTTGAACCACTGCCACTAGGCTAGGCACCCTAATTAGGCCTAGATAGGAAGGCTGTCGTTATTCGGAACCATGAGCACTGTGAATAAAAGTGTTTTTTTATTCCCAACCGGTTCCTAATAATATATATATAATATACATTGTCCTTGCGTATCAGCGTAGTGGTATTAATGCCGCCTGCTAACCAGGGTGACCTGGGTTCGAAATCATTTGGAGGGGCTTTTTTTTCTTACAAGAAATACTTTTTTGTAAGAGTAACAACTAACACTAACATAAAATAAAAATAGAACAATGAAGATTAAATGATTTACAGTAAAAGGAAATTGAAATTTTGTTCTTTGGTGTTAGAATATTATAATTTTCTCCACTTTATAAATTTTTCCGTGATTTAATTAATATTATAGAAAACATCTAAATTTTAACATATTTTTTTATAAATTATATATTACTTTCAGAATGATAAAAGTTAAAGTGTGACAAAGATGTTAGAACCTCACATCAGATCTTATCACATTTTATTATAATAATATTCTCTTTCAATTTCAAGGGAGATTCTTCTTCAGAAAAAAAAAATTCTATGACAATGAAATATTTTAAAACTTTTCTAAAAAGAAAGCAACTAAATATCTTCATCGTGAGTAGACAATGTTGACTCTAAAATGGACCCAATATTTCAATATTTAGTCTTATAAAGTAATGGCCATGATAGATCTTGTTCATTTTATCCTCAGATCAACCTACTGTCTTTTGACTATTGTTACATCTGTGGGAAAGCATGGCTACTGCCACATGAAAATGACAATAATGACACTCAAACTGTCAAGGAATCTAATCGGGGACAGGATGAGAATTCATCGGACATTGACTTGCCAAGGCCTTGTGATCATGGAACCCGGCTGGAAAAGAATTTCTGTGGAATTGACATCTATGAAAATTTTGTCACTGAAGAAGAAGAAAGCACACTTGACGAAGAGATCTCCAAAACCATGTTTATGAATTCCCAATCTGGACGTCGAAAACAGGTGAGAAATACATAGTGCATAAATATACATAAAAGATAAGATAAGAAATTGTTTTTTGTCCAAAGAAAGCACATTATTTTGTTGTTACAGCAAATAACAATAATAACATCATATAATATTACAAACAGAACATTTTATAATATGAATCACAAATTACATTTCAGCAACAATTATCATATTAGTTCTTACATATTATAACCTTTGAATTTTTTTAATAAATTTTTTTTTCTAAGAATGGGTCAAGTTCATTATATTTTTTATATAATTTAAGTGATGCGGTAAAATTGGGACAGGTGAAATATAAGAATATTTTAAACAGGTCTTTCTCAAAATGAGGTTTTATGATTTGGAAACAAGTGAACAAATTCTGTATCAAAGACGCATTATTTTATTATTTACCTCTACTTAAATTGTATTTTGTCTGCAAAAGCTTTTACAGACTTGGGAAAGATACTGAAAATAAGACCTAAATAGTAATAATTATTCAACAGAATAATAAACTGGATTTAGAGCTCCATTAATTTTGAAGACGAAACAAGTACGAAGAAAAGAAGGAGAAAAATTGAAAGAATAAAAGACGCAAATGTGGGGCTTGAACCAGGGACGACTATGACAGCTTCGCCTAGCAATGAGAGGAGAAGAGCGCTAACCACTTAACATAAGACCATGTCAATGAGTCATTTGGAGTAAGATTCAAAGTTGTTAAATGCTGTGTTTGGTCAATATTACTGTAGGCTTCAAAAGTTGGACAGTGACATTTGCAATATATCTGGGAGATATATATATGTACAAATGCTTTCGTCTTCATCATTCTCTAGGACTTTGGACCGAAAGTGAACTTCAAGAAGCGTAAATTGAGGACGGCCAATTTCAACGGCCTGCCGCATTACAGCCACTTCCTGTGCGAGCGCATGCTGTCCGTGCCGGAGCTGGCGGACTTCCACCCCGTAGAGATGTGCAACCTGGAGTACATGGACCAGCGTGGAGCCCACATCGACCCGCACTTCGATGACTTCTGGCTGTGGGGGGAGCGTCTGGTCACCCTGAACCTCGTGTCCAGCTCCACGCTGTCTTTCACCGCCGACGGTGAACCCGGCGTGGAGGTCAGGGTGCCGATGCCCCGGCGTTCTCTCATCGTCGTCTCCGGGCCCGCCCGGCACCAGTGGAAGCACGCTATCCGCATGGAGGACATCGTGGGGAGGAGGATAGCCACCACCTTCAGGGAACTGTCTGCCGAGTTCCAGGAGGCCGGGCCACGGCATGAGGAAGGTCAGGCTCTGTTGGATTTGGCCTTGACCTTCAATGGATGCGCCATTGGGGGTAGTTGATGCCATTGGCAGTAGTTGATGCTTGGGGCTTTCAAGGGAAAAAGTAATTACTGAAAACCAAAACTTAATGGATGTGCTGTTGGCAGTAATTGATGCTTGGGCTTTTATTACTTTCAATGGGAGAAAACCATATCTTAACATTTGCCGTTGTATATCATATGATAGCTATGATGATAAAGATGTATTATCTTTATTGTCTCATCAATAGTGCTGGGCAAAGATCGGTCGGTCTTTGGGATCGACAGCCAAAGATCGGAAAGGCCGGTCCCGAGCCAATCTTGACCTTTGACCTATAATTATAATCTGTACATGTAATATAATATAAATTTAATTATACACATGACAAATAGACGGAAGTTAGTGTTCACATGATAACAGTTATCATATAATTGAAAGAAGAATCATTTCAAGGACTTAATGAAAGTTGCAAAGTACATTAATATGATAATAAAGTGCAGTCGATGGTATGATGGCTGCATGAATCTTTCACATATTCTTATTGAAAAACAAAACCTTATCGATCTGCAAATCTTTCAGACAGATATGAGCTCTCCAGCTTTGCTGAACAGTCTTTCTGAAGGCACAGATATTGCTGGAGCAGATAAAAAGTCTCTTGCGATGGCTGACAGTTGTGGGATGATCTGCTCCCGCTCGTTCCACCATACCAAAGGGTCCTCATCCAACTTTGGGATACTTTTTTCATAGTGTCGTCTGAGTTCGATCTCTGGCCCTGTTTTTGGTCGTATTGTACTGGATACAATGCCGTCCATATGCCCCTTGTGGGGGGTCTAGAATGAAAATGCAGATGGTCGCTGCTCCAATTTATCTTCAACGGTGTAAGCATTTGAAGTGTCCGACTCTCCGTCATCCTGTGCAGGGATCATATCCGACAGATCCTTTTCAATTTTTTCTACTGTTTCTGGACTTTTCGAGAAAGCATATTTTTTAAATCTTGGGTCGAGGAGAGTTGGTGCTGCACAAATTAAAGAATCCCGATATGATGAGAATAGTCTTTCAGCATTATCTCTCAGTTCTTTGGTGAGTGGTGAGGTATTTTCACAGTACATGTGGTCCAGGTACTCAATAAGGCAGTTGATCATAGGTATTACTTTCGAGATCGATGTGAACTTTTCTGTCGACATCTCCCGCATGGCCATTTCAAATGGTTGCAGTTGCAGCGC
>JAUEKV010392585.1:0-10219 GCA_031833985.1 Ancula gibbosa
GGGAAAGGCATTTTACACTATCCCACACTTCACCCAGGTGCCAGATGGGTACCAGCACTGCTGGGAAAGTAAACCTGTGAGAAACTGGTGTCTTCTCCAGGGGGTGTTTATTGATCACTCGTTCCGCTTAACGCCATAGGAACTGGGGATAAGCACCAGCTCTATGGGCCTTATGGCCTTAAAGGATTTATTTTTTTAATATGACCACTGTCAATGATGGAGAGGTGTGAAGAGACTTAAAGAGTACATTATGTATAGATCTAGTGTAATTAGTAATAGATAAATATTGCATTTATATTTATATAGCGCATAAAAATAATTTATCACCTGGTATCACCTGGCAGGTCGTGTCATTGTCATGTCGATCTCAACTCTGTGGGAGCATACAATATCGGTTTGGGTTTTTTTCAGTACCGTATTGTATAATCAATCTGATAATATCCTACTCTGCCTTCGGCCAGGTACTCTTATTTTTACCCGAGTGGGGTGGGAAAATTTGTAAAAGTAGAAGTAAGGAGCCCTTCCCCGAGACTCTACAGACCAAGATGACGTTGATAAGGATTCGAGCCCGTCACCATTTAGTTGCGAGTCCAACCAAACGCTTATTTACGTATATAATACTAAACTATATACAGAATACAGCAGAAATCCTCCCCTGTTCATTTGAATGAATGGAGCTTAAGTTAAACTTCTCACTCCCATTCAGGCTGTGAGCGCGGCATGTCCCTGGCCTTGCACCACAGCCTGGTAAGGGTTGAGCTGGCTTGCACCCACCCGCCAGCTCAGGTGGACCCTTGCTTTTGACCTCTGGCGGTAGGGCCGATTCATCTCTCCACTTCGCCGAACTTGACGACTGCCTCAGCATAGGATATCGCCTGACACTGACATCAGCATAGCCTGATTAGCCAGCCACACAAGACCAGCGACAGACCAGCTAGTCTCCAAGGAGTCAGCACCGCTCGGTTGACAACAAGGATCGATCTAAAGAAAGATCTCCCGAGAAAGAGTCTACAAGTATAGCGGTCTCTACTATACAGACTCCGAAAGAAAGATGTCGCTGCCAGTCTGATAGTGAAGCGCTGATCGAGAAGATGACGCAGGTGCCGTATTGTGCGTATGAGGGCTCCCAGGAAGCATAAAATCATACACTTGCATAAAATCGCAACTGTCCTTTTTAGGACACTAGAAGTAGAAGAAACTGGATCCTGAGTCGAGCAGCCGTCCTGGAGAGAAACCTACCGAACCCTTCGTGAAAGGGGGAAGGAAAGGGCTCTCCAGCAACATTCGCAATAGCAAGCCCGACGAGCGGAACGACCCGAGGATGAGCGAGCCCACCAGACATGATGGAGAGGACAGACAATTGAAGAAACGGCAATATAACCAGACGGTTGAACACTGCGGTCATCCTCCTAGCAAAAAAAAACCTTACTTGCAAGTCCTTGAATGGCGAAGATACGACACCAAATCACTACTGGGAAAAGAGCCCGACTCTACACTACCACCAAAAGGCAGAATCAATAGACATATCAATTTTTCCATCAACCGGTACAGTATAAAATTGCTGAATAGCTGTTTCAAATTCCAATTTTTTAAATTGACCTTCAATTTCAATATATTCTCCTCTTCCTATTTCCGTTCGATCCTCCCTTGATCTAGAGAATCTAGTACAATGTAGAATAAGAATCATCGGTGGAAATGTTTTCCATTCGTTTTCAAATTTATTTCTATTCTGGGTAAGCAATGAAAAATCATGTTTGCATTCCCATAGTAAATGTACCAGTTAGGCCGGTGACAGACTAGTAACTCATTACTAACTGTTGTGCAAGTGTGTGACAGCCTGTTGCACACATTACACAATAGTACAGATGCAGTCGTTCATTGCACCCAATGGTGCACGTAGCACAGCCAGGTCATACAACGCCTTGCGTTTATCCGACTGTCGTAATACCGGTAGACAATACCGTTTATGCGATCACATGTGACTGAGTGATGACTACTTTCCTGTGTTAAAAAGGAAGAGCATGACATACTAACGTACGATCACTTGTACATTGGTATTTTTATTGTAACCATATCTTCTGTGATTTGCTCACCACGCCTTCCGTCATGGATTTAGACGCGTGTAGAGTGTGTCAGGCTTCCGCACAAATACTTGAAAGTGACCGGCCTTATTTGTATGCTCAGCCTGGCATACATACATGTACACCATTGGTCTTTGTTTACTCTCGTCCCATTACCGTTATGTCTTGCCCCTCAGAAACTCTTGATGCCTGGTCAAATGGAATGGCTATTACTATATTTGTAACATGTTTTATTAATAATTATTTTATAAATAAGACACAGGTTGGTAGCCTAACTTCCCACTTTTTTTGTTCTATGTTTGCATTGTTTAACCATTCATTCTGCAATGACATATATCTTGAAAGAACCCTGGGTGCAAGATTTGACAGGAATTCCCAAATGATCCATCGTAATCGTGCATAGATGTAATATAATATTGGTAATTCTGGCAGTGACCCCATGGTAATAGTAATACCATGTACATATGTCGTGGAAAATTAAGATTACGGTATCAATATCATATAGCACATCGTGCCAAAGATTGCAAGCAGGGGTCAGATTGAAATGCAAACTGAGTATTATGATACAAAGTGTGTACATGTACTATAAATTATAGTTTTTGTGCAACTTAATAACCTGAAATTGTGACTAATGTTGAATCCAGAAACGTTCACAATGTATGTACCTTTACATGTACTTCCAACAATATAATCCCACTGCTGAGGGAGCGGCTGTTTCTAATCAGGAGCCAATGACAATAAATTTTATTTACAAGATCACCGTTGTAAAAAAAAAAGAAGAAGCATATTGTGTATGTTGGTGTAATCGACTGAGTGAATACAAGAATACACTTTTAGCATTATATCTATATTTATGATCAATAATCCTTTGCAACCATTATAAAAAATCTAGTAACTTTTCCGAAATGGCAGTGGCAGGTTGGGAGTTTCCAGAAATTGAAAGTTCACAGTGGTGTCCAGAAGACCAAAGGGCCTGACCAAGAATCTCAACTGGGGAAGACTTTAAATAGCCTTTCCTGCACAGCATACATTATGTATTACTGAAACTGCCCATCTCCGTTTTAAGACGAACATTAAATTTTATAACAACATGTACCTTGTCTAAAGTGGATTCTTAGTGGACAAAACAAACATGAACCATTTAAAAATGAACTTGCAATCCAAAAGAAAAACCCATACAAAGAGGTCTTATTTTTTTTTTATTCATCAATCAGAAACCATAATTTAAAATACCATTTTATGAGGATATTGACTGTTAGACAGGGAAAACATGGCCCCCAAGTAACCGAACATGACCTTCTTATTTGGTAGTTTACGAATGACATCCAAGAGCTGTTTGTCAACAACCTTTTGGTCTTCCTTCCTCTCGTCGGTGACAGTGTAAACCTGAAAGACAGAAATAATAACAGTTTATAACAAGTTAAATCCTTCAACAAATTCCATAAATGCACATCGTACAGGTGAGCAAATGAGGAATAAACATGGGAGATCATATACATAAATATGAATAGAAATTTTTTAAAGAATATCCAACAAAATTCTGAGAATTGATTTTTTTTTTGTCTGAAGCAAATCAACACAATACATCTTTAGTTCAGAGTGCAACAGTTCATGCTACAGTGGCGCAATGGTTATCGCTTTGGACTTCCCGGGAGACCAGGGTTCGGACCTGACCTTTATCACCGGGAATAATGACGACTCAGGAACAACGTGATTTTCAAATCCTCGAGCCCATACCATATTTAAGTCCTATAATAAATTCTTGAATTAAAGAGACCCAATTAAAGTGAACCCGGGGAAAACAAGATTACAGCCCACTTATTTTTATTACTGGAATTAAATAGCCTCGATAATTCATTAGATACGACTAGCCTTGTGTAGTCATGAAACACGAGCTGATTTCACTGATGCAGCGATTAAAATACACGCTAGTCTTACGATAGACCTAGGACTATAGTTGTAGACTCACTCCGGAACGGTAGGCTAAGAGCATGATGATAATATCACAATACAAAATTTTACGTTTTGCAATTGGGATTAGTATTTTACTATTTGCCATTTTATTGAGTATAGTCCCTCATATGTAGCAATAAAACGGTTGAGGTAAATGCACACATGCAATCAAACATGAAATTATGTAGCATATGGTTGAAAAGGATAAATGGGGGAAGTGGAGGCTACATAAAAAAGCAACTCATTGTAATTGAAAAATGCACCCCTCTTTCATTGGTTACTAGAAACCAGAATTATATAGTAAGGAAAATGACCCATCCCTCCCTCCAAGCTGTAACATGACACAGAATGAGTCGAGAAGGTTTGGGATGATGGCATTTTTCCCCAAATTAAATAAAAAGATGAATGTCCAAAAGAGGTGAAGTGACAAATTTAACCACCTGTCCAAAATCACACACTTTAAGTATTACTGTCGCACATGCTTTCCCCCTGTCACTTGCACAAAATCAAACAAGGACCGGTCTACTGATGTGCAATTTCTTGATTACTTTTCTAAACATCTTAATGACACCGTTATTTAAAATAATCAAGTTACCTCTTTCTTTGTTTCGAAGATGTCTCCTTCAGTGTGTTTGGTCTTCTTTGCCTTCTGTCTCCTGAAGTATTCATCAGTAAGACGATCTGGAATCTTCACGCCTTTGATGTTCAGTTTTGTCTTGGTTGCAATGACATAGCGCTGGTTGACTCTCCTCAGTGGGCAACCATTCAAATGGTAGGGACCTGAAAGCATTTATTTAAGATATATATCAATTGAAGCCAAGAGGACGAATGAGAACAAAAGGGTTTCATATGAAGAAAGCAACCAAACAATTTATCATCCAGTGTCCATTATATTATAGATTGGGGTGAGGTAAGGATAAAAAGAAACAAGAAAGTGAATTGAAGCAAAATATTAGAATTAAGAAGCTTATGGTACGGTTATACTGGGATGCGGACCATTCATACATGACAGGTATTCATTTCAAGACCCCTCCTATATTGCTTGAACGTATGGCATTTTAATAATTATTAAATTATATAAATGTTATAAAATATGAGGAAGGCATTGATTAATAAACTCAGAACAAGCCACCAGGCATGAGTATATCAAATGTCCAAAAGAGGTGAAAAGACAGTTGTAAACAAATGCCCCAAAATCACACACTTTAAAGTATTACTGTCGCACATGCTTTCCCCCTGTCACTTGCACAAAATCAAACAAGGACCGGTCTACTGATGTGCAATCATTTCAACAATGCAATTCACAAAAAATCAATATTACACTTTTCTATGTGTCAAAGATATCTCCTTCAGCCATCTCTGAATGAGGACCTTTCATACATGAAATGTATTTAAATAGATTATCTTAATACGGTCTCAGAATTGATTTCGTATTTGGGCGAAAAATGGGGAGCCAGTACCCTCCAAATATGTGCAAAAACGATTATTTATTAATAAGTTTTAACCTAGACACGTATTTACATAATAGTAGGAAAATGACCAAAGACAAGGGATTTTGAGCACTATCATAATCTCAAGTTTGATGAGGTGATGTGGGTTACTGATTTGTATGAAATAAAATAATCTTACCTGTCACAAGAAGAAGGCCTGTACCCAGCTGCTTCAGGAAAACAACTCTCTGAGGAGAACATTAATAAAGAGAATTCAATGTAAGTATACAAAAAAGGGGCCAAATTACATGCAAAACAGTTGCGGACACCTGTCGCAAGCAGTCATGGATAAAGCAATATATAATAGCATCGTTGCCATTTCTTTCCTGATTTACAGCAAGTAATTTTAAAAGAATCTTATATTAATATTTACGGACTGGCTCTGCTAGGCGAAAAAGCAGGGAGACAACAGTTTTTTCAAGAAGAAGGAGCCAGCAGGATTAGCTCCATAAAGTACCATTAAGCTAGAATGTAGAGTTAAAAAAACACTATAAGGGAAGAGCAAGTCAGTCCTATCGATCCAAGTGCAAAAGACTTCATGATTGAATCAGGCACAGTTTATTCATCATTCCTGCTCTCACATACCGACCCTCAGCTGAATCTTGAGATCTTGACAAAAAATATAATTCTAGTCTGTGAGCAGCCCCCACTTCCGGTCTGTCAATGTGTAACAGAAGGACGTAAATCTAATGATAAGTACACCAGCAGTCTCAGTTAATTTTTGAGATTAATATCATTCAATTCCGGAAAGACAATGGAGAACAGAATAGGCTTTCAAACAATGTATACTTTTTAATAACTGTGATGGACAGATTAAAATATATAATAAAGACGAATGATAAAGGAAGAAAAAAATATCTTAAAAAACTATAGTTTCAAGAGAACTCAAATTTTCACTTCGTCTACAATAGATGCAAGTAAAAAAGACTCGTCTCTTGCCCAACACATGATAGTCGATTTAAGTTGCGCACACAGGGAGACCATGTTAACGAAGTATAAAGATGTAGAGTAAGTGAGGTCATTTATGGTAGTTCGGTTGATGTAGCATAAGGTAGATAAGAGCAATTTGCTAGAGTGTAGAGTTAATATAAAACTGAAGGAATAGAAAAAGCAAGTCAGTCCTATCGATCCAAGTGCAAAAGACATCATGATTGAATCAGGCACAAATTATTCATCATTCCTGCTCTCAAAATATAAATAGAAACCCACAGCTGAATCTTAGTGGGAGGTCGACGAAAATCTGGGGATAATTTGTGTCGGTACTTTGATTTAATCAAAATGCCGTCAGTTACAGTCAGTATTGGTTAGTGATGCAAAAACGATTTGTCTACTTATCAATGTATTATTATATTTTCTCTTCTTGTCTGATACCAGGGTTTGGATTGAGTCAGGGCAAATCTGCCGAGGACTTTCTGAGTCCAAATCTAAAGGTAAATATTTTCACAAGTCCTGCCATTAATATCGTTCATTCATTAGTTTAGGGAAACAAAACGAATGAGTCAATTACAAAGACTTAAAGAATCATTTTAGGGGGGTTAGAAAGCTCATAACTTTCTCAGTAACAAACCGATTTTATTTTAGATCTCTCCAAACACAATCTTATTAAAAGAGACAAAGATGGTTGCAGAACAAAAAGAAACCAGCAGGATGAGGGACATCCTAAAGTACCACCTTGCTAGAAGATCGAGTTAATATAACACTATGAAGGAATAGAAAGAGCAAGTCAGTCCTATCGATCCAAGTGCAAAAGACTTCATGATTGAATCAGGCACAATTTATTCATCATTCCCGCTCTCAAATATAAATACTGTAGCTGATTTTTGTTTGGGGCAACAAAACGGAGGGAATTACTAAGATCATTGTCTACAAGTCAGACGTAGGATTATTATCCAAGTATTACTTGTTATTTGTGCCCATTAAAGTCCTTTTACTAGGGAGCTAAATTTTAAATTGTTTGATTCCATATTTATCATACTCTCAACTGTGGCTTCTATTTGCTATTAAGATTAGAAGGCTATAACTTTTTCATTAATAGATTGATTTTAATCAGTTTGATACTGTTAGAAATGTTTCCCTGTGATCTCTCTTTACTATCTATTTAAGAAAGATCATACATACAGACTGCCACCGCTAGGCGGAAAAGCAAGGAGACAACAATGTTTGCAACACCAAAAAAAATGAAGCGAGCAGAATGAGAGGCAACCTAAAGTACAACTTTGGTAGAATTTAGAGTTCATATAAAACTATGAAGGAAGAGAACGAGCAGGTCAGTCCTATCGATCCAAGTGCAAAAGACTTCATGATTGAATCAGGCACAGTTTATTCATCATTCCTGCTCTCATACACAGAACCTCAGCTGAATCTTGGTGGGAGATCTGACAAATATCTGGGGAAAGCTTGCGAGTACTTTAATTTGATTTTTAATCTCCCTTAATAATTCCGATTATCATCTACAAATCTCCCTTCCTTTTCTCTCCTGATGAAAAAAGAAGCAAGATAAGATTATAACTACCTGTAACCCAGTAGCCAAAATGTCCCCTTCAGTTTATGACGCCTGGTTATCACAGACTAACATTTATCTACAATTACGATTTCAAAAGAACCACACAAATATTCATTACATAGATATATGCTATCCCATCTAAATAACCAGGTTATGTGCGATGCGTGAAATGATATTCGAACCCCAAGTCAACATGGTTAGCAGGCGGCAATCATACCACTACACTAACTACACATGTATAACTATATTAACATTCACTCTGCAAATACTGAATTACGAAAATTCTTATTCACTGCATGGTAGTGAATAACTACTCCCATAAAACTATGAAGGAATAGAAAGAGCAAGTCAGTCCTATCGATCCAAGTGCAAAAGACTTCATGATTGAACTACTCCCATAAAACTATGAAGGAATAGAAAGAGCAAGTCAGTCCTATCGATCCAAGTGCAAAAGACTTCATGATTGAATCAGGCACAGTTTATTCATCATTCCTGCTCTCACATAACGACTCTCGGGAGATCTTAACAAAAATCTGAGGATAACTTGCGAGTACCTTGATTTAATCTCCCTTAAAAATTCAGATTATCATCTTCAAATCTCCATTCCTTTAACTCTCATGAAAGAAAAAAGAAGCAAGATAAGATTATAACTACCAGTAACCCGGTATTAAGATATCCCCTTCAGTTTCGGTTCTCCCAGAAACATTTGTCTACAATTTCAAAAGAACCACACATATTCATTCCGTAGGCCTATGCTATCCTATCTGAATGACCAGGTAATGTGGGGTGGGGGAGGCATGAAATAATACAAATTCCCTTAATTCTCAAATGGGTCATCAGCCATTAAAAACTCAACAATTACACAACCAAGTAAAAAAAAGAAGGGGTTAAAAATTAACATCCAATGGAAACCTAGCTCGCCTAACCAGTTACTAATAATGTTTATGTTTATATTTACCTTTCCCTTGTGCCTTCCAGCAACAAGAATGAGGACGGTGCCAGGGGTAATGCTTGACCTAAGCTTCCTCTTGTGCTCGCTGAATAATTTTTGATGGTTTTTAAGCTTCCTAGGCCTATCCTCAGTTGGGTAAAAGCGAGACTGGAACAAATGAAGCAATGAATTAGACAATAATTATAAGAAGATTCCTGTTAACCGAAAGAAATTATAGAAATTCCAGTTGGAGTTGCACGATTTCACAATTCCTCATATCTACACTAATGAGTGGCGGTGGTAATTGCGGGTCATGAATTGGCCCTGAGGTTGAAGCTGGTTTACCATAGCCCCGCTCACCATGTTAGCAGAAAGATTTTACTTGCGTAGATGGAATAATTAGGCACTATTTTAGATTCTCTATTTGCACAAACAAAAAGAATGGGTAGGCCTAAATATCTAAATTTAAACATCAGTTTACTTACCAGTCTCTTCACACGAACAGACCTATCTTCCCCATTTTTGGAACCACCAATTTTCTTGGTGACAAAGTTAGGGTCTGCAGCTGCAGGTTTCGCTGCTTTCTTAGCTGTAGCCGGCATCTGAGATAGAGAGAAGACAAATAATATAAGTTTATTAGATCTAGATACAAATCAAGGCTCGATTCTAATCATCTAGGCCTATATAAGATAACACATAAAGAAAATTCGATAACAGGCATGACTTCACATTCACAACATTTAACAACCCTACTAGGTGAAACAGATCTCGGTAATTTGTGGTTATACCGGGCATGACGTCACAAATTCTATCAACTACCCCAACCTTGGTGCGACGTCATGCCCGGTATATTGAAAAACAGCCCAGATCTCAACCTCTGACAGTGACGTCATGCCTGATGTAGGCACTGAAAATACCAGAATCGAGGAATGTTTATGGAAACATCGGGCCTGACGTCACAATAAGTAGGGTCGCAAGTTGTTTTAGGATATATCGGGCATGATGTCACAGTAGTAGGATCTTAGGAAGGTTAGCCCAAGGGGTGGTTGATAGAGTTAATGACGTCATGCTCTGTATTTCCACAAATTACCGATCGTTAGCCTGCCTGGTAATTTGTGGACATCAACCAGCCTAGCCCTGACCTTCCCCAAGACCCTTCTCCTGAGACGTCATGCCCGGTATATCCAAAAACAGCCGCCTGCCTAGTCAACTAGTGGTTGTTCTGATTGTTCGAGTTGTGACGTCATGCCCGACGTATAGG
>JAUEKV010392696.1:0-10428 GCA_031833985.1 Ancula gibbosa
CAAGTTGATATCGAAGGTTCATACATGTATAATTATACATGTAATATTTTATCATACAGGCATTTACTCTCAAAGTTATTTTCCCAAGCTATCATAATGGCGTTTAGAGTTTAAAGTACATTGTATTAGGCCTATGTACCTTTGTCGCTACTGACTCGCCATTCTCGCTACCCAAAGCATAATGTTGACGGGCCAAATAAAACATAATGCAACTGTATACTGTTTACAGAAACCAACTAACTTTAGAGACATCTTTGTTGATTGCTGACTACACTTCCGCGTTAGATCGTACGTTTTGTCTAGACTTTAGATCGAGTCACTTTCGTTTTCATTTAGATCTAGATGTGCTATTAAATAATATTTGTAAGCCTTGATGTATTTTTATATTAGTATTGTGTGCATACTATTTCTCTGAAGATCAAAATAGAGGGAGGCAGGTTTGGTCCGCAATGAGTCTGATCAGTCGTTGATAGGGGGAGACCGGTTTTGTTATTCAGTTCAGTGAGGGACACGCCCCCTCACTTTCTGTTTTGGGTTCTCCCATTCTAATTTCGATGTGGTTGTCGATTAGGCAAGACAATATATTATTATTGAATCAGAACTTTTAGATTGAGAGATCCTAACTTGATTTTTGTTACAGGATTGTCCTTTAAGAAGAGAATCAGAGCCCAACGTTTATTAGATTCTAGATCTAGATTATCATGTTACTAGCTAGATAGGCCCCCTATATAGAATCTAAGTCTAGGTAGGCCATCTACTGACAATACTAGATCTACATAGTTGTTTACATTGAGGCGGAATGATTTCTTTCAAAACAACATTTTTTTCATTTCACTGTAACTGTAATTAGGCTTCTGTTTTATCTTAGAATGCTTTTTGTTTCCTACAAATTGCAGGAGTTTGCATTCTCTGTCTATCTGCATAGCCATAGAGGCTCTATCTGCTAGGCCTATTTTCTGTTTTATCAATCATACATTTGACTTCCAACTTTCTATTTGTTCACAGTAATTCAAAGATTTGAAAAATGGCATGGCGATTCAAAGCATCGAAATATAAGAATGCTGCTCCCAAGTATCTTAAAAGAGAGGTGATTTTATCATGACATTTTTGTTTTGAAGGAAAGTCTTTTAGTTGTATTTTCAGTATTACTTACATTGTAAACAATTTTATACATAAAAATGTAAATAAAAATAAACGATGTTGTCTGGTTAAAATTTTAGGCTAGATTCAAAATTTGGGACTTGTTTATAATGGAGACATATATTATAAATATATAATTCATCGATCTAAAATGTCTTCTCTATAAAAATACATAAAATATTATTTATAAAAGTAAAAGTTAAGTTCCCATACTCGTATTTGAGATACATGTGAAATGTGGTTTCTGGAATATTTATTATAGCGAATTATGAACGTAAAATCCTTTTTTACATAGATAGATCTATTGATTGAAATATTTATAATGGATTGTCTTTACATGGTCTTAAATCATTTTGACTCATTTCTATGTTTTCTTCTCTGAACAGGAAAATATTCTAGACATTCCTCTATCTGATGTCTCCTTATCATGTGGGAATCACATCAAATCAAGTTGTGCCTACACAGTTTTCAATACAGATTTAGGAGGTACAGTAAATGTAAAACTATATAGTTGACTATGAAGGATCCATCCTTTTTCAAAGCCCGGAGAACAGAGATAAATGCAATATATATGTATTAAACATTATGAGAGGAGGGATGATTATCAACAAAAATGTGGAAAGTACTATTAAGTCTGTTTAACAATTTATACATCATGTTCACTTCATGTCATGCCCTTTACTTTGAGAACTGTTCATGATAGTGACATTAAATCCCTTTGATTATATTTTCATTGTAATATTTTTAGTGAGCATAGAATTATTGAAGATAAAATACATTCCTTTCCAATACATACCTTTATAATAAATAGGCATGATTTATTAGTGAAGGCTTGATACAATCAGTTAGTACTCGTGACGAGTTTGGATTCTACGCACAGTAACAATGTAACTTGTATGATGTAATTTGTTACGAGGACGAATCTATTCTTATTTTGTAAGTATGCTCTTTAAAACTGCATTTGCTAGATTATGAATTATAAAGCTTCATCCGGCTGATATTTCATCTTGTCAAGAAATGCAGAACTGCAGAGCAATGATTTTTCAAAACTTACATTAATATTTTCCAGGCGGCGGAACTCTGGGCTTTCTCCCTGTCACAGCCCGAGGACGGCAAGATGGCAGCCTGCCTCTCATTCACGCACACTCAGGTAATAATGATAATAATAATAATAATAATAATAATAATCTTTATTGCCATTTGTATAAGAGATGGAAGTGAACATGTCAATACAGAGGATGATATAATGGCTTAACTAATTAATAAATCTGTATCTGTATAGTTCTCCAAAGTATCTCACAAACGAGCAATGCTTATGGAGGTGTGTGAGGCTTGGCACACTCTGTAAGCCAAAAGAGCAGTTTGGAATTTGTCACTGTCCAAAAATGTTACAACTGAATTTGGTAGTTTGTTCCAGTCACAGATGGTTTGTGAACGTTTGTAGATGTCTGAAGACAATTATAATGGAAATCTTCTTTGATAACCATAGAGGATTTGTTTATTTAATAAGTAAAGTTACCATGTTATTTGGTTTGAATATTATTGTAATTGAACCCTAGGTGGCTCAGTTGATAGAAGTGCATCTTCTTTCGTGGCAATGCGATTCAGTGCCGGCACAAAGGGTTCGGCCCGGCTGAAGTCCAGGAATTTTTTCTCATCTTATCTTTCTATTTGTCTCGTCTCTGTCCAATAAGGGGTCTAATAAACTATTTCTGTTTGTCTGACTATTTATTGTAATTCAAATGTCTTCCTTTTACAGACTTTGTTACAGATTGATAACCATAGAGTAACTGTTTAAATTCAATAAGTAAAGTTACCATGTTATTTGGTTTGAATATTAAAGATAAAGAGTGCATTTATATAGCGCTTTATCTCTTTACAGAGAATATTATTGTAATTCAAATGTCTTCCTTTTACAGACTTTGTGACAGATTTTGACTTTTCACCCTTTGATGACTACTTACTTGCCTCGTGTTCCTTGGATTTCAAGGTATAATATAGGACAAACTTTTCATATTTTTTTATTATAATATTTAATTTGAAAATATGAAAAATTTGATCAATTTTCTTCATTTTTATAAGTAATTTATGTAGGACTAATGTAATGATGTATCTGTTCATTTTATTAAAATAATATATATTTGTATACATAATCTACAGGACTTTATGTACTGGAGAATGTACCTTTTTTCATAAATTACATGCTATCGCTCTCATGAAAATTGATAAAGAAATACAGTATAGGCAAACAACAAAACATTTTTAACCGTTTCTATCTCGCGCCTCTCTCCTGACAGTGTCCAACACTAGTTGAACCTTTTCATTTTTGATGTTTTAATTCGTTTAATGCGTCATGATTTCAAGCAATGTTGGAATTCATTTATTTCACCTGTGAACAACACAATTATTTTTCAGGTCAGATTATGGCTCTTGCCTGATGAATCTTCTGTCGGCAATGTCTCAGATCCAGTCCTATCCCTTCCCGCTTTTGAAAAGCGTGTTGAAAATGTTTTATGGAACCCATCTGCTGACGGCATCTTGGCAGTGTCATCTTCTACGCTTGTGAAGGTCTACGATGTCACCGGAGCTGGAGCAAATGAAGTTTTCAGTCAGTATTCCCTGTTTTCTCTTGCCTTGTATTCTCTTGAAATTAATCTCTTATCTTTAATGGAATCATTTTTCAGTCAAATAAATGGAAAGACAAATATTTACAAATAAAAATTGTATAAAAAAAACATATCATGCTGCGGGAAAATAAATAAATGATCATAAAAGGTGTGATTTCAGGGTTTAAAAGTGACTGAAGTGAGTTATTAAAGGAAGTCGGACGGTTTTGGGATCTGCTAGTGGTTTGAACCACCACATTTCGTGGCTGTGATTTGATGGCTCACATCGGTTGTTCAGAGACAAAGAATTAAGAAGTAACGCCTCAACAATGTGAACAAACAAATCCATTGAACATAATAATTTTTTTTGTGGTAGTCTCTTACGTTAATGTTTGTTCTGTATTCCATCTGTTTTGATTTCCAGATTGTATATTTGAAGGGCTTAGACAGAGCAAGAAGTGCATTTCCGCCAATTTGGCGAAATTGGGATTTCTAGTCCATTGTTATTGGTTGTTTCCTCTTGTTAAACATGCCAAATGTCGTAAATATTGTTTGAATGAGAAGTGCCCATAAATGATACTTCTAACATGCTTTCTATCACTCATTTTGAAATCTTTAAACTCAATTTTCTCAAAACTGCAAATTGGCTCTTATGCACTTCTTGCTCTAAGCCCTTCATTTCTTAAGTATACCTTTTTTCACGCTTAAATTTGTTTTGTTTTTGATCTATTTCAGGTTTTTCTGATCATGGGGACCAAGTCCAGAGTATGTCCTGGCACGAAGATGGAAGTACTCTTGTTACGTCCTGCAGGGACAAGAAGATTCGTGTCATTGACATACGGGCAAACCAGGTCGTGCAGGTAAAGCCATTCACATTGATCTTTCCCGTAGTCTTGGGCAAATCGAAATATCGATATATCGATATGAAAATCAATATCGTATCCTATCGAAAAAAATGTCACGATATTCGATATTTCAATATTGAACAAAAAACGACATTTTTGTTAAAAAAACTACAATTTTGTTCAAATGTTACCATTATTTCAAAAAAAATTTTTTTTAACTTAAATTATTTTTAATGTTCCCCTTGGAAATCTAAATGAATAAAAATAAATCTAAGTAAACAAGCATAATAACCATTTTCCCCCCAAAAAAGCACAACAAACGGAAAACAAGTGAAAATAACACACAAAAAAAGCCTGTGGAGGGCATAATATCGAAAATATATATATCGAAATTATTTTTTGGGAAAATATTGTATCGTATCGAAATCGAGATTTCTGATGTTGCCCAACACTACTTTCCAGAGAATAGTAATTAATTATTCGACAGAATATAATTGGATTTAGAACCCCATTATCTTGTCTCGTTTTCAAATAATGGGGTTCTAAATCTAATTTTATTCTGTTGAATAATTATTACTATTCTCTATAAACCCATTGCCTCTCTTCGCCGTTTTATTGATCTTTCTAATGATTTTTGTGACTAAGTAAGAACTACAAAGTAAATTTTGTGATATTGGTGGTTTGAATTCTCTGTATTCTAAAGTAATTATTTAATATAAATTATGAAATATGTGTATAAGATATTTTCAAATTATTACATAATTGATCTTGTAGTATAAGAACTTGGTGTGTTCAGGATCACTCAGTATAATTGTTCACTTTTCATCTATTCTCTGCCAAACCAATCGTTCATAGATCTGCTACTTAGAAAAGAATTTCTTGATAGACCTTTCATCCCAGCTTAGGAAACTTGATGTTCTCTCGAGCTAGTAGTAGTAAGTAATAGCGTATGACGAAATCTACACCTCCACATTGAACTTGTCGATCCAAGCCTTAAGTATGTCGTCACAGTTGTGAACCGTCTCGTACCTTCCTTCGAGTTTGGTTGAAGGGCAATCGAGGATGATGCGATCAGTATTTTGCGATTCCCCATTGCACCCTAAACATGCCGGCGATTCTCTAAGCTGCCATCTATTTCTCTCGAGCTGTGAATGGGGAATGGACATATCTAAATATGAAGATAATATAAACACACACATACATTCATACAAAAGATTATTTTAAATACACACACATGTATGGATATTCTCTCTAGCTATCAATGGATTAGAGTAATATGAGAATAAAAACACACACACATACACACACACATGCACATGCACACACAAAAGATTCCTTCATAGATGTATACATATATTGTCTTGAATAACCTCATTATATTCTTTTTGATTCTAGGAAGGCAAAGGACACCAGAATGTCAAGGATTCTCGAGTTCTTTGGCTCAGCGGAAAGGATCATATACTTTCAACTGGATTCTCCACAGTAAGAATATTTTTCTTAATAAAGTACATGATATTATTTTGACTAGTAAAGAAACATGGAACATGTGGTAGTAAAATAATATCCTTAAATATCTGAACGTTAATGATTTTTAATCCCTATATTATATGTTTTACAATTTACCTAGAAAATTTTTATTTTCGGAATGGGAGTTGATTTTCTTAAGAAGTAAATGCCTAGATCTTATATCAAAACAATATTTATGCCCCATATTATGATGGCAAAGATAGCTTTACATTGGACCCCAGAGGGAAATAGGAAGAGAGGCCGACCAAAGAACACCTGGCGAAGGACGGTTGAGAATGAAATGAAGGCAATAAAGAAGACGTGGGGTCCCTTGACTAGGATGGCACAAAATCGAACAGAATGGAGAGCCTTTGTTGCTGCCCTAAGCACCACTATGTGTAATAGGTAGAATGAATGAATGAATATTATGATGGCTAGAATTTTGTGTGTTAGATTCTTGATTTAGGCACAATGGGTGGCCCATTAGCTCAGTGGTAGAGCGGCTGACTTCAGAGTCAGAGGTCCCAGGTTCGATATCCAATAGGGACAGAAATTTTTCATGGCCGCACCAGTCCACCCAGCTGTAATTTGGTACCCAGCATTGACGGCAGTGAAGGATCTTGTCAGTATATTAGAACATAAGCATAGATGGAGGGAGGGAGGGAGAGAAAGAGAGAGAGAGAGAGACAGAGCGAGAGAGAAAGAGGAGATCATATTATTATTATTATAGCAAAAATTACAACTGCTGATTGATGAGTTCATGTCTCTTTTTCTTTCCTGTTATAGTCTAGGTCTAGAGAGGTCTGTGTGTGGGATCCCCGTAACCTGTCGCAAAAGCTCAATCTTTTAGATTTTGGAAGTTCTACCGGGTACGGAAAGTAATTAAGAATAATGTTAAGTACAACATTTTCGGAAAGAGCTTTTTCAAATGCTGCCCCGAAGATATGGAATTTTTTATCTGTTAAAACAAGGACCTCAGAGACACTTTCGGCCTTCAAATCCAATCTAAAAACTGAACTTTTAAAACTTCATTTCGACACCCAAGGGAATTAAAGCTGTACTTTTGGAACTTTAGGAAATTATAAATTCTTGGGGTGTACTATTTAGTACTGTGTAAAGCGTTACTGAGCACCTCCGGGTGGATAGATTCAGCGTCATATAAATCGATTTTATTATTATATATTATTATATTATTTACATGTATTAGAATTGTATAGCCATATTAAAAATTTTGCATGTCGATTAAATGAAAATTTACACAAATTATTTATAAAATTTTGAAATTACATGAGTAGCACCTTCAAAGTATTTTATATTTAGGGCAATTTCAATGTTAAAAAGAACCTCCAGGCAAATAAATCTTGTATTTTGATTGTTTTGATTTTATTTGCCTTCCCCCATACCCTCTCAGAACCGTGATGCCCTTCTTTGACGCAGACACTTCTATGACCTTCCTTGTCGGAAAGGTGAGTTACTACTGAAGACTTGTTGTTGATTTCATTATGTAATGTAACCATTATTGTATCATTGTGTTTGTATAAAATGTAATGTTCTATGATATTGTATTATACATTGGAATGGATATCATGTGTGCCATTGTACAACAAATTGCCTTTGAGGACAATAAAGATTTATTGTTATTATTATTATTCAGATGACATTTTTTTATTGTCAAGTAATTCTGCGACTCATTCGGGAAATTAATTAATTAATTTTCTAGTTTTTAAGAATGTGAGCAGAACCAAATTTGCTGAAGGCAGCTCATACTTCCGCTATTTCCTTTACAAGAAAATATAAAAATAAGAATAATAATTCCTTCAAGGCCATAGGCCCATAGAGCTGGTGCTTATCCCCTGTTTGTATGGCACTATGCTGAACAAGTGGTCAATGAACACCCCTTGGAGAAGAGCGCCAGTTTCTCACATTTTTACTTTCCCAGCAGTACTGGTACCCATTTAGCACCTGGGTGAAGTGTGGGATAGTGTAAAATTTACTGAAATGCCCTTCCCAAGGGCATAACGCCGGAGTGGTAGAAGACAGGCTCGAACTCTGTGTCTTTCGATCCGAAGTCCAAAGCGCTAACCGTTACACCATCGGTGCCACACAAGGAAATAAAGTTCTCTATCAATGGTTAAAGATTGGTTGACAGTGTGTTTGAATTATACTGGCAAGGGATGGATGTCATTGTAGATTGAAGCTGATTTGCACCAAATCCTGTTATCGGAGGATAATTATATTTTCTATCCATTTTACTTCTGTTGCATGAGTTACCTTAAGATTTTTGTATATTAATTTGTTTATCATTTAATAAACAAATTTCTGTGTGTGTTAGTCCTCATCATCCACCATAGAATATCGATTTATACCTTATTCATTTTTAGCATTAACAGATGATTAGTGTATGTGTTGATTATTGAATATTTTAAATTTTTTCTTTCAGGGAGATAATTCTATAAACTTTTTGGAATATACTGACAAAGATCCTTACATAACACCAAGTGAGTTTTTATATTTTAAAATAATTTCCTTCAGATCATTTTTGTTTTGTTTAAAAGATTTGATAATCGTGTTCCATAATTGAATTTGTGGCATCACGGACATAATGGTTAAGCAAACTGGTTCACTACCGCAATGCATTGAATTCAAATCTCTGTCTCCATGGATAAGGGCTCATTACACATTTTTCTCACCCCTTTCTGGTGTAAAACAAATACCTGGCTGAAGGCGGAGCTGAATATTGTCAAAATTATTGAGCACTTAAAAAATCTTAGGAAAGGCATTTTACACTATCCCACACTTCACCCAGGTGCTAAATGGATACCAGCACTGCTGGGAAAGTAAACCTGCAAGAAATTGGCGTCTTCTCCTGGGGGTGATCATTGATCACTCGTTCTGCTTAGCGCCATAGAAACTGGGGATAAGCACCAGTTCTATGGGCCTCGTGACCTTAAAGGAATTACTTTTTAAAAAATCTTTAATTTTGTAAGCCTCATAAGGATTGAGATTGAAAGGAAAAAGGCTTGGCCTGTCAGGGGATTAATGGTTGTAAACCCTATAGAGCATGATGTCAATAATTTTAGATTTGCTCTATGTAAATGCAAAATTGAATATATTACATGTATTATTATTAATTAATTTAGTTTCTCTCTCCACTCATAATATTCTAAGTGAAAGAAACTTCCTAATTTTACTGTATAGCTTTCAATAAGAATTTAAAGTTTCAGTTTTTAAATAAAATAAACAGTAAACAGTAGATCTATCAATAGATGTATCATCTTCAATTCAAAACCTTTATTTGTTTACCCTTTGAATGAAAAGGTAATATAGATTTACTTTTGACCTTGACACCTTGACCTTTCGACATTGCAGCGAAGGTGGATCGGACAGAACAGATCAAAGGTGCCTGCCTTGTGCCCAAGCGTGCCATGAGCTTGATGGATGGTGAGGTCGTCAGGTTCATGCTCCTATGCCAGAAGAGCATCCTGCCCGTGCCTTATATTGTGCCTCGCACGGTAAGAGTTATGTCGGACCTAAGGGCCTTGACAGACGAGCTACAAATACAATTGTCGCGCAGTAAATTCTGCACATAAAGTGTCGCCTACTTTGTGTGGTAGCCACACGGAACGACATTTAACGCTACTGCTCAATTCAACATGGATGATGGCTTTCATCATGGTGATGAGAAGAATTTTTAAAAAAGAAAACGACAAAGAAGATTTTGGGCTCATCCTATTGTTTCTGTAGGAAATTGCCGGCAGGAAATACATCTTGTGTGTCCGCGTCCCTTGAACTTTACTGTGTGCTTCACCAATACTCTGGTGTGTCGCGGCGTAGCAGAATGTGGGCGACACACATCTGCTACGCTTAGACTGAAAATATCACCTGTCGCTCGTGTGACCGCTCCCATTGCCTACAGTGTATCACCAGACTGTGCAGTAATTCCTGCTGCGATTTTTACATCTCGTCTGTCAAGGCCCTTAAAGATTACGCATTATTACATGTATATCATTCTTACAATAATATTGATTTATTTTTGAAAACTAAAATTATAAGTATGTCACTGAATGTTTTAGATCAATTATTATGTATGGATACATTATATTCTATACATAATAATATGCGATATTAATTTTATAGCAACTTTCGTACTGCGCCTTAGAGCATTTAGCTGAATTTGTGAGCTATACAGATGTATTGTTATTACATGTATTATCATTCTTACATGTATTATCATTCTTACATGTATTATCATTATTACATGTATTATCATTATTACATGTATTATCATTATTACATGTATTATCATTATTACATGTATTATCATTATTACA